>VZRR01010904.1:1324796-1363761 GCA_013398015.1 Oreocharis arfaki | reverse complement strand
GCTCCAGGAGGGGAAGCTGCCGGCTGTGACCAGCATTGCTCCGGGAGGGGAAGCTGCCGGCTGTGACCAGCGCTGCTCCAGGAGGGGAAGCTGCCGGCTGTGACCAGCGCTGCTCCGAGAGGATAAGCTGCCTGGCAGTCGAGAAGGCTGCACTGGGTGACTGTGCTGTTTTGTAATAACTGCCATAGTCATTGCTGTTTATTGTTTTGTTTTGTTTTATACATATATAAATTAGTAAAGAACTGTTATTCCTGTTTCTCATATCCTTGCCTGAAAGCCCCTTAATTTCAAAGTTACAATAATCCGGAGGGAGGGGGGTTGCATTTCCCATTTCAAAGGGGGTTTCTGCCTCACTTAAACAGACGCCTGTCTTTCAAACCAAGACAGACACCCAGGACTGAGAACGTGAACTGTCTCTCTTGGTGGTCAAGGGCTATTGATGTCCTTCTTCCTCCTCTTGGGGAAGACGATGTCAAGCTTCAGTTTGGCATATAAAAGGGAAAAATGAGGCTTGGATAGAGAAGGGTGCACAAGAGAGACATGAAGATACCTATGTGTAATGCACAGTCCTTCTATACAGTTGATTATACTGAAACATCCACAGTTTGACTAAAAAATGATTTGTCAAGGTTTAAAAAGTAGGAGGCAAAAAGGTCAGAGGTGGACTTAGGTTAGAACAGACTTAAAATTCCCTTTCAGCACAGCAATTTTATCAAGTTGAAGTTGCCCACGGGCAGCTTTACTTATATACAGGTATTGCTTTAGATAAATGCATCTTAATTCAGGTAGACAAAAATTAAAATGATGCTAGAAGCAATCTTTTCAGAAGAGTTATCTCTGAGTTATCTCTTATTGTTCTCGGCATAAATGCCATTTCTTTTTTTGTCAGATACTCTGAACAGCTGAGAGTCACCTAATTTTATGAAGGAGTTTATAGCATTTACAGCTAAAGCAGAAATAAGAACAAAAATCTCTCATGTTGAGAGGCTGACTTTTCCTGTTTGTAAAACTCCCTGAATCAACAGTGGGAACACCGTCATCAACATGGAAACACTGGTAGTGCTCAGGACCAGTCAGCCCATCACTGGCAATGCTCTCTATCGGTTTGCCTACCAGATATGCCATGAACACACTTTTCTTATGCTGGAACAGATGCATGCAAGTGTCATAGATCAGAGCTCATTTAACAATTTTGAGGCAATACCAAGGAACAATAAACAGTATTTGTTCTTTTTCTCAGGAGGAGTGTAAGACTCTTTGTAGATGACTTACAAGCAGCCCAAGAAAGCATTACAGGACATGTGATCCATGTTTTTCTTACTTCACGGAAGTTCTCTCCTTTTCTCTGTTTCTTGAAGTTCACTGCTGAAGATCCAGGAAATAGATTGGAAAATTCCGTAAATGTAGATTAAATTAACAGAGTAAATAGATAATTAAAAATAAAATATTAGATTAGTAAAGGAAAACTTAATTCTTCTGCCTCTGAAACTTTTCTTCAGAGGAACTCAGGTGAATTGATGAGAAGTCCTTTTACATACAAGACTTCGGCAGAAGCCATGATCTGAAGGACCAAGCGGAATTCAGCAGGATTGAAACTGGCAGGACTGATTTCTGGTTCTCTCCTTGTATCTCTGAGAACTTGGTGAAGTCCAATGGTTTGTGTGGATTACCCTCCCACTGTTTCAGACTTCTCCTGAAAAGGAGAAAGTTCTGTGCAGATGGCAGAATTCTGAATTTCAGCTTCCAGGATTTAATTTTTTTCTCTTATCTAAGAAAGAATGGAGCTCCTACAATATCAGGAGGTTTTTTTTAAAAATATTTAAATATATAAAAGTAGGGTTTTTTCTTCTGTCTACATTTTTTCTCTTCAGTACAGTGTATGAAACACACCAAAAAATCCGACATTTGTGTAACCCTGGAGGTGTCAATAACATTTCACAGTTCTCATATAACACAGAATTTCATTACAAATGTTTTACTGAAATGCTGCCAGGACACCCATATCTAAACATGCATTTTTAGAAGTATTTTGCTTAATCTATCTGTAACAGTAATTCCTGTAAAATCAAGGCACACAGCTGAAAGAAATGCCTACAAAAAGTGTGGTAAATTTTGTAAAGATTGAATACTTACGGTATTGCATTTACATTTATCAGTAATATTTTTACAATTACTATTCATTTGAATTAGTGATTTTTTATGTTGTCACTACATGGGTTTAAAGACAGAAAGAGTTTCATGTTAATTTCTACAGGTCTCCTTGTGCTGTATTCTTATAGACCATTAAAGAGAACCAGAGCTGTAAAACCTCTCAAATGGTATCCAAGAAAATTCAGAAATCACACTGAACCCCTAGTTCACTGCTTCTCATAAAACATTGCCTTACTTAATCTCTACTTTTCAGATCAGTTATTCCTGTTAATACTGTGGATTTGCCTGGGACCTCTCACTGACAAAATGCAAATATAAATATAAAAACAGTGACCTATACATTGTTTGCATTAATAATGCACCTTATATTGAGAACAGTCACTCCAATGTAAAACCGACAGTGGCATGAAAAAGTGCAGCATGGAGTTACCTACATGATAATTTCAGAAATGGGTCTTGGAGACTTAGGCTTGCATTATTCACTTGCAGTGCTGAGTACTTACTTGATATGGAATACCAAAAGGAGGGATCACTATTAAAACATTCAAGAAATCCTTCTATAGAAGTCATAGTTCTGAAATCTTCACTGTCCATTTGGTACGTGGAATAGGATTAGCTGTAGTCTACGTTTTCTAGGGCACAATCCTTGCAAACGTTTATGTGCAGATATTTGCAAGAACCAGGCTAGAATTCTTTAGGCAAAATAACATCCCTTACGAAGAGACACGTTTTGGTTAATTTAGAAGGAAGAAGTGAAAAGAGCTGAAACATGATCTTTCTGCATGACAATTCAAATACATACTGAAGAAATACAATCCCTTTCTTTTTGCTGTTCAAGCATATAAAATAGCCAAATAGTAATTTATCTTTAACAGGGAAGGCAATAGATGTACTACAAAGGGATACACTATTATGAATATCATACATCCAGTAACATCCATGACAAAAAAGGTTGTGAGAAATCAGATGACAGTCAAAACAATATCAAATCACATCTGACTCTTACCTTAGAATTTTATTGATCGCTGTCTCTTTTTCCAGAAGGTTTCTTGCTCTGATGCTGAAAACAGATTTACGGAGCTATAAAATTAAGAAAAAGACAGCATACTTTTTAATTGTCTTAATATGTAGCATGTGTATGTGATAGACCAATTAAATCTTAGGATGTTGAGTGCATGGAAAGGATGGCAGAAAAAAATCAAAATGCTTATGTACATCTTTTGGCCTTCCAATCCCAATCCTTAGGTAGTTCTGTGCAGAAAGAAGCAGATAGTTTTGTTGGCTAGCACAAATTCCCTTTATTACAAATTTCTTTTCTTCTCCAATTGGCCAAATCACACCATTTTGCTACTCCTTCTCCACTTCGGATTTTGACGGCTGGAGATGCCTTGATTGTACAAAAGAGCCAGCTAACAAAGCTTAGATGTATCATTTCAGTGTCTTTTTTCCCCCACAGATGCAGAGAAAAAATGTGTTGAGCAAAATATGCTTATGCTTGCCTCTGGTCATGAGCAGTGTTTCAGGAATCTTCTTGTGAACAGGACTTCCTGAATGTGAAATGAAAGGACTGAGATACATGAAAAAAACAAGCAAGTGATTAACAAACATGGCAAATCAAGGAGCAAACCACAGCTGAAGGAATTGCACCTGTGATGAACAGAAAGCCTCTGGCACATTGTAAGACATAAATCAGACAACTGTTTGGAAATTGTTATCTTGAAGAAGATGGTTGAAAGAGATTTGAAAATGCTTAGCAATCTGTGTCCTGGTTTTGAGCAATAGGAAATGGAACCTTTAAGCACATTTCTTTATATGTTCTTTAAATTTTCTAAAACACTAGCTCAAATCCAGAGTCATTTGACAAATAATTTTGCTAGAACTTCTCTCAAGACTCATACTGACTCTGAGTCACAATAAGATCTTACTTTGTAGAGAAACAGAAGCCTAGAAAATACCTTAAAAACATGTTAATTATACTAGCTGTACTTTATAAAATGGATACTGCTTTTTAAACCACAACTGTAACATCAAGCTACAATCTCTTTCCTACCACTTGCCTTTTCAAGTGTGGCCCCTTTAACCTTTCTCTTGTTCTAGCCCATCTCTGTACAGCCTGTAGAAGTAATAACACAGATGATTTGAAACCATCCCTGTTTTGAGTATCTGTGGATTCCTTAAACAACCTGCAACTTGAAAATGGAAATGAGGTATGCAACACTTCAGAATGTTGTTCGGAAAATAAGGTATTGGAATTTCAGTCAAGGTTACAGAAAGAGAAATAAACTCATTGAATATCTGAATATAAACAAGAAAAATTTCCATTGCCTGGATATGGTTAGCATAAAATAAACTGAAAATCATAGTATGAGATATACCTGTTGAGGAATACATCCAGTGCAGGCAGCTGGGTGTGTAGCTGCAGTATGAGCTGCAGGTTGAGCTCTGGGGGTGCCGAAGCCTGAGCCCAAGGCAAGAGGCACTGAACTGATGACCCTTTGCCTAACAAAGGACACAGGGACCTGTGGCACTCAAAGACACAGCAGGAGCTGATGACCCCAAACTTTTGCTTGCTTAAACTGTGAAGGTATAAATGCCTGGGGTGCCTTTGCTTGGGGTCTCTCCATGGAGGCACCCAGCTGGAGCTGCTATTTTGTTATTCAGTTATTGTAGCAAGATTAAATTATTGTGAGGATCTGGACGTCCAAGACTGCTGTGGGAAACCTGGGTTCGAGCTGGCAAGGAAAGCTGGTGTGACTCTGTGAGTGTGGGGTGTGTAGCTGGGAAGTGGCCTTGGTCTCAGCTCAGGTGATGGAAGAGTGACTGTCATAGGGGCTCCTGGATGGTCAGACAGGGAAGTAACATACCATTATAATAAATATTCTATAGGTATAAATATATCATATATCGAAACATATTTGTGTAGGTTTTAACTCATTTGCAGTATCTTGACAAAGGTTTAGTGAATTTATCAGCATCATACTTTATTGTGGATTTATATATAATTGATAATGCTGAAAGCAATGGTAACTCTTCCATATATTTTCTTTTTCTAATGTCAGTGAAATTAATGTCAGTGGAATCCTGTGTAATACTTTTCCCCTTAGCAGAATTGCAGAAAGAAGCTTCTAAACCACAGGAGCATCTATTTTACAAGATGTTAGTTAATAATTTTTTAGGGCTCAAGATTGTGGGAATAATGAGGGTGGAAAACCCTAAGTTTTGTTTCAGTTCTTTTTACCTTTTAAAAAGAAATGCTTTAGAATAATTGTAACTACATGAAACATCAGAGAAAAAAAGCGTGCTGCCTAGTAATGTGTTATGTCCATTTATTTCTAATAACAATTCTTGTTAACATCTTAGAAATTGAAAGGATTTCAAACATAGGAAGCATTGATTTCTTACAAAATTTCTAGTTTTTGCTCATCTGATTTCAGTAAAAAAAGCTGAGTCATATAAATTTTCCTGAAATCTTCTATACCTCCTTATCCATCATAGACCACCTCTTTTCAGTGTTTAAATTAGGTGACAAAACACCTCGACATTAAAGGTTGTGGCCCAAGCAAGGAAATTCACCCAGGTCATCAACAAGGAAGCATGCCCTGGGAAAGCAGGAATGAGTAGTTGCGAATTTCCAAAGACTCCACAAGGATTTGAGCAGTCGCTTAGTGCTGCCGCAAGCCAAATGTTAAACTACCTAGCGCCAGCAAGAAGAAGAACATCTAAAGAAAAGGTGCAGGCAGGTCTAGGACAAGGGCTACTTACATACTACCAGGGACTGCTGAACCCTCGCTCTAGGCAGCAAGACCAACAAAGGAGACAGTAGTGTATGTTTTACATAAAAACACTGCTAAATCCCTCTGCTGCCCCAGCTAGAAGTGGTTTGACCCCCTGTGCTTGATGCCTTCAATGAATTCCGTAGTTTTTCTGCTGGGGCTGTGCAAGAACAGTGCTGTACTACGGTATTTGGCTATCACAGAGCCAGAGGTGCATCAGCCAGAGAGATGAAGGGAAGCTGTAGGAAGGAGCGCATGTCTGGAGCCACTGAGGTGGGAGAGAAAAGACTGTGATCTATCTGCATTTTCAAAGATGTTCATGAATTTTATTTAGTGATGCTCGAATAAATAAATAATAGAATTATAGAATCACAGAATATGCTGAGTTGGAAGGGACCCAGAAGGATCATGAAGTCCAATTCCTGCCCCTGCACAGGGCATCCCCAAGAGTCACACTCTGTGCCTGAGAGCTTTGTCCAAAGGCTTCTTGAACTCTGTCAGGGTGGTGCTGCGACCACTTCCCTGGGGAGCCTGTTCCAGAGTCCAACCACCCCCTGGGAGAAAAACCATTTCCTAACATTCAATCCAAATCTCCCCTGACACAACTTCAGGCCATTCCCTTGGGTCCTGTCACTGGTCACTGCAGAGAAGAGATCAGCACCTGCCCCTCCCTTCCCCCTCTCGAGGAAGTTGTAGACTTTGATGAGGTTTCCTCTCACTCTCCTCTTTTCCAGGCAGAAGAGATCAAATGACCTCAGCTGCTCCTCATATGGCTTCTCCTCCATGCCTAAGAAGTCACAGCAATGGAGAAAGGTATCAGAACAGGGTGTTGCATCACATTATTTATGCAGAGTGCATCTACTTTTCCTTCACTTACTTTCAGGACTAGCTGTGAAACTTGCAGCTGAGACAGGACATCCTTGAGCACTGACCTTGATCTAAGCATACCCAATGGAACTGCCGCTTAGGTAAACTTTTGAAGGTTTTTTTACAATCCTGTCTGCATCTGGACTGTGATGGAATTTAGATTGCAGCCAGGTATCCCTTCTTTAATCCAGGAATACCTAGGCATATACGAGATCCTAGAGTTTGGTGCCTAGGGATCTCAGTGGTCCAAAATGGAATTCACAAAACAACCTATGCACTTCCAAGGAGTATGAATTTTGAAGACAATGATCCTCCTCTCTCTTTAGGAATCAGGAGCCCTTCCTTCAGCAGAACACTGGTGAATTTATCCTGAGTTCAAAATATCCAGAAGAAGCAATAGGAGAAAATATTTTTAGATAAGCACAATTGATTCATTTTTCATATTTGAAGGAGTCAGTAGTCAGTCAAATAGCAACACATATATGTCAATATGCATGCTGAAGAAAATCAAACATAACTATAGATTTTTAGAATATGAATCCTTATTTCTATATTAGATAAATGAACTAAACTACTTCCCTTTTAATTTTCCAAATTTGTATAGCACACCAGGCAAATGCAATGGGACTTTACAAACAGAAAATGGGAGTGATGATCAGTATTTTGTTTAATAATGTCTAGATGGCTCACGCTGGTGTAGAATGGTGCTGGCAATTAAAATGTGTGATACCTGCCGAGTTCTTGAATGTTGCAGAGGAAATTATAAGCAGTGTTAACATACAAAAGACATTACTCAATCAGACAATGTGAAATTAAATAAGTACAGTACACTCTACTGAGGTTATTTTAGGGTATATCTGTTTAGCCTGCTGGGTTTTTTTATTACAGATTGTGCTGTACTATGAGAACACCCTCAGTGCATCTTTATTAGTGTTTATTTATTTATTTATTTACTTCCCTATGCCACCTATAAGTACACTCAATGCAGAAATCACAGTGCCATACAGCTTTCTGCTACAGAACATTATTTTTTAGCATATGACAATGTCCTTAAATCACCTAACAGCATCTGATTACTCTAAAATATGTTTTCAGCAACACACTTTAAAGAATTCTTGCATGTTGCTTTAAACTGCAAGGACCTGCTGTGGCAGGTCAGCAAATTCCCAATAGTATTTCCTGGATGAAAAGGTTTTAGATGGAAAATACGTGCTGCTACTAAACCATGAATAAAGCTTGTGTCTTGGTTCCAGCATTTCTTTGAGTTGATTTACACAGATATGACCACAGAATTAGGAAATCTGCAGGTAGTCCTTCTTTGCCACAAGTGTTGACACTCTTCTCTGCTGCTGTTGGCAGGACAGACTTCAGGCAGACAAAATAATTCAGTTCAGTCGGAGTGAACTTGGTCTAAATGCTACATCCCATGAAATCCCATTTGTCGACAAGGACAAAGCAACTGTTGTAAAATAAGCTAAATCGCAGAACATTGTTGCTCTGCAAGTGCCACCCGCTGCTTTGAAAAGGTACTGCAGACATTTTCAACAATAATGTTTATTTAGTAGTAGTGTATTTTAAAAATCCAGGCTTTCTACCCTGGGAAAAGAAAATCCTTAGCATAAGTTAAAAGCAAAGCAACACAGGACAATACCTATTTAGAGTGTCAGGAAATGACCCTGGACCAGTCCTACACACTAGATGTACTGGCACAGCACTGCTGACTTCAGAGGGATCTATCCCAATTTACACCAGCTAAGATGGCTGAGTGGTTTTAGGTTTTGAGAAATACTGTATATTTTAGTTTACTAAGGTTTAATGTATTTTTCTAGCAACATGTTTGCATGCCCACACTCCAGCAAATGCTACATAAAGCAATAATTTTCAACTTGAATTTGATAATGAATTGTATGCTATCAACAGGTAAAATCTGTGGTGATGTAGTGTATTATTTTTGAATCAGACTACTTTAGAGTTGGCAGAAAAGACAAGTGTTGGTGGGTGTTCGGGAACACAAGGGGAGACAAGGTCATAAATAAATAATGAAATATGAATATCTGAAGTGTTTCCTTGACAGTAGAAGAAAAAAGAAGTGCATGTAATCCATTTTTCTAAGGCATTTTCTTAAGTGTTACATTAAAATTAGGAATTTTAGGTTAGTCCTGTTAATAATGCTCTTCTAGGCAACTGCAGGACCATATGGGAATAGTCTGCTGTGCCATGCCAGAAATTCCAAGGAAGGAAAAAAAATCATCCAAAGCTTCTGTTACAGCTGGGAATTTGTTGTATGCCAATGGATGGTTTATGTAGATTTGCAGAATGAACAGATTATTAGGTATTGTATTGTTATTTAAACATGTAGCTTCTGGGGAAAATACGAAGAATCAGTACAACAAGCAATATATCAGAATAATTTTTAAGAAAGAGTGAGGAAATACTTGGAAAGAATCTGTTCAAAGCTTGAGAATTCCATAAAACACAGGATATTCCTGGCCCATAGGAGTTTGTTGTGTAGCCTCTCAAACGCAAATTCAACAACATTCTCCCTATTAATCTTTGGTTTGAAGAGATTGGGCTCTTTCAAAATGAATGTGACAAAAGTCACATGAAGAGTGATGGAAGGCCAGCAAGTTTTTGGTAGATACCTCACGAAATGTTTACAAAAATTTAAGCAGGTTAAGTGACTAAATCCTATAGGTAGTGGGGAAATTCTTAACCTTTTCTGAAAACTTTGCAAAAAGGCTGCAATTACGAGGGAGCGCTAGAGATCACTAATCCATTTCCCTCTCAAAGTAGAACTAAGTATTTTCACTTGGACTTTGAAAATCCGACCCTTCTTGAGGTTGTCCTAGGCAAGAAACATGCTCACTCCACAACTGAGAAAGTGGTCTAGCATTAGATAAGTGCCACAAGGACTCAAAGGCTGTCCCTTTGGATCAGATGTCTAGAATGAGAAGTGGGCATGATCTCCTTAACTCTTGGGAGTCATTGACCTGAAATAGCCTTGAATCATTTTGTAGCTCTTGATTGCTGCCTCTCTCTTAGGGAAGGTAAAGTTCTTCTAATTAGCTGACTACTGGTCTGGAAAATCTAGCCGTCTTTTCATAACCAAGAACCTTTTTCAATTAAGTCTGAGAATGTGGACAAGGCTAATATCAGCACTCATAAAATCTCCCAAGACCTAAAGTGGGGGATAGTCCATCTCAGACACAAGGGGGAGCAGGTCTGGGGAAGGAGAAGAATGCCTTATATGCTCTTTTATGCCTTATAATAACATGGTTGGTTCTTCTTCCCCTTTGGCATACCTTAGTTTTAAACTTTCATAGGTTTAATGGGTAGATTTTTCATGAAAATATAGAATGGTTTGGGTTGGAAGGGGTCTTGAAAGACCATCTAGTCCACTCCCTCTGCAATGTGTGGGAACATCTTCAGCTAGATCAGGTTGTTTAGACCTTATCCAATCTGACAGTGAATGTTTTCAGGAATGGGGAACTCACCATCTCTCTGGGTAACTTGTTTCAGTGTTTACCACTGCCATCATAAATTTTTTTTTTTCTTATATCTAGCCTGACTCTACCCTCGTTTACTTTAAAATCATTACCCCTTGTCCTATTGCTACAGGCCCTTGTAAAAAAAGTCTATCCCCATACTACAAGCCCTCTTTAACTACTGAAAGGCTGCTAAAAGGTTTCCTCAGAAATTTATTTTTCCAGGCTGAAAAACCCTCTTTCAGCGTGTTCTCACAGGAGAGGCAATTCATCCCTCTGATCATCTTGTGGCAAGTGTAGCCTTGGATAGGTTTGTTTCCTTTTGTTTTCTATCTACTCAGTGCAGGAGCTAGGGAGACCCTGTGAAAAGCTGACAAAGAGGGCAGGGTAGATTACTCATGGCAGCCAAGAGCAGGTGGAACTGAGGACTCCTGGCCAAGCTGATGTGGGGTTTTTATACACTCTGCTGAGTGTACAGTGCTGGAGGAGAAGGCTCCCCTCCACACTTTGAGCTGGGGATCTTGAAGCTCTAGGGAAGAAGGGACTGGAAGGCTGGGCTGGACTGGGAATGGAAGACAGATATGGACAGGGAGTTTCAAGTGGGAGGTAAAGAAAACTATTACTTCTGGTTGTACAAGCATATGCAGTTAATTGCCTTCACTAGAAAAAAACGATCATTACTACTGTTAATCAGTTCTTGTGAATGAGTCCCGTGAGTGCGTGGAGGAGACTGAAGGGCCTGGAGACGGAGATCCGGATTCCTTGGTAGAAGCAGGAACAGGAACTGTGGAAGGCTCAACAGAAGGGCTTTTCTGTAACTCAGTCCCTCATTGCCTCTTTCCTTCACGCCAAACTAATGTGTGCTTTTTGTTGAAACACAACTGCACTAAAACTTGCCATGTCTGTATTTTGTTTGATTGAAGAAAAAAGAAAAGTATGATCGTCCCCTTGTATTTTAATGCATCTTCACAGCCTTTGTATCAAACACTTGAAATATTTTAGTGTACAACTGATGAAGTAGAAAGCAAATGCCAGAAGGAAGTCCTGAACTATGGCTCTTTTTGAAAATGGCAAAGTATCCAGTCCCTGGCCTCCTTTCTCTCAGAATGTCAGAAAAATGCCAAAAAACTGGCATTTTTTCAGGCAGACTTCTGAAGTCACTATGCAGAGGCGAGAGTGACAAAGCAACTTAAAATCGTCAGAAGTCAGAGACAGACCACAAGAACGGTCTTGCTACTATTGCAGTTGTGTCTTCTCCACTCTGAAGGCAAACACGGTCAGAGAAGTAAAACATTACCAGCTCAATTGTGTACTTGGTAAAATGCTTAATGAGAAAGAAATCTATAAATTGGTTATTTAGACAGAGGGACATTTTTACATACCCATTTTATATAAAAGAATAAATTCTTTTAAATGCAAAAGAGACAAGGAGGTCAGCTGATTTTCAGTAAACCTGAAATTTACTGCATTTACGTATATTAGCTACATTAGAATGAACTGATGGAAACAGACATGGCATAAAAATCATCTTCTTTGAAAATCATGACTGTAATGAGCAAGAAAATGCTGGATCCATAAGCCATTATCATTCCAGCAGGTACATTGTTTTAATGACTTTTCTGAATGTTACAACAAGATAGATTTTGGCATTATTCTGTGAATGACATAAATAGGTAACACTCGAAGCACTTGGCTGTGTTTAATTAATGAGTGGTATATGGAAACTGAAATGGTAGGACAGAGTTCAATGCAGACAAATTAAGAAAATGAAGAAAAAGTTTGAATGACTTTTGTTGATACGCATGAAACTCTGCAAGAATTACTTCAGAAAAAAATGTAGTATTTATTAGTATTTAAAAATAAATAATCATTTTACTTGGCATATATGTGCAATTACACTTCATTAGTTTCTGATATATTCAAAATTAAAATGATAAAATTATTCTTTCAAATAACTTATGGAAAAGAATAATCAGGAACACAATGCTATTGTATCTTTTGTGCCAAAATTGTGCTTTGCACAACTGAATGCCCAAAATAAAGTTCAGAGAGGTTGATTAACTTGGGACATAGCTTTATTACAGTAAGAAACAGAAATTCTGGAAATTGGAATTTATGAATAAATATTCTACCCTTAGTTCTAAGGAAAAAAATCCAAATAAATTATCTGAGTATGTCTTTGCACCTGATGGTTTTCTGAAAGGTATTCTGGGACACCCTGTGTTCCATACTAAAAGCTATGCCCTAGAAAAGTTAAAAGGCTATTTCAGCTTTTACACTTACAAATACTTTCTGCAAGGAAAAGCCCTCTTGGAATACTCTTAGAAGATTGTTGTTTTTTTTTTTTCCTTGAGAAACAGAATAGTTAAAAGAAGCTGAGCACAGAGCAGAAAAAACCCAACACACAACATATAGCCAGATTTAAAAAAACAAACATCTTATCAAGATTAGGTGGCATGTCTCAGCAGCTCACAAATGCAGCATCTATGATATTAACAAAATATGCCAAACACCGATTCCAGCTCGAGGTCTGCTGCTTAATATTCATAGTCCTCCATGGTAATGACTCTGGCTACCTTCGCGATCGGCTTTTACTTCCCGGCCACAACCTCCCATCACAAAGGTACATTCTGCTGCAAGCAGGAAATCAATGGGAGAGCTGTATGGCATGGGAGGTCAAGCTTTCCCACGAGCTAGACTTTAATGCTGCACCTGGCTCCCACTGGACAAAGGAATGGCTACTAACTGCACTGCTTGCAGAACTAAAAACAAAACTCATACATGTGAAAGGAATCAGAAAAGAAACAGGATGATAGAAAGGAGAGAAAAAGAGAAAATACGTTTGTTACTATCCCATTAATCTTTCAAATGGAGAAATAAGGGAGCTGATTTGCTTATATTCCTTCAATCAAATGGGAGAGGTTCCAAGTCTGAACCATGAAATATATGGATATATTACATGCTCTTGTGCTTTCTTTTGTAATTCACTCCTGCTTTGCCACCGTTGTAAACATGCACTTGGGTTATCTGTATTATCTCTACATATTGAGCCATAGGCATTTTTAAAGTTCATCTCACGAGTCTGTCAGTTTTGGACTTTTTTCAAACAGCCATGTGCTGTGTTGTGAGGCCAAGAATAAGCAACATTGTTGGAAGTGTCCATCTCACTGGTTTAGAATAATTTTCTGCAAGGTTTGCTAAAAGTTTGATGGGTTTCTGTGCCCCTCTGATTCCAGTCTTGAAGTTAAGATGGCAAGGCCAATGCTCTACAGCCAACTCAGATGTCTTTCAATGGACACCTGATTTATTGTAAATCTCACGTTAATTTAATTCTTTGTCCCCTGAAACTTGCTGCAACTATATCTCAGGCTAAGTGGAGGCCACTGAGCCACTGAGATGTCCTCAATTTCTGCCAACTTCCTTTCTTCTCATCCACCCACTCACTCTAAAATTATGTTTCCATACTTCATCCAGTTCTTCTGTCCAAGAATTTACTGAAATATTGGTTAGGTAAGGAAATTCCCAGCATACTGTGAATAATTTTCATACAAACGTAGAAGTATAAAAGAACACTTCCCTGTCTGGACCTAAAACTCCCCTTTCCCCTCATCTACAAAGTAAATTTAATACCCTAAATCCCTCTTTTAATCTCGTACTTTTTCCAAGAAGTCTTCCTTCTTTCATCAGAAAATATCTTCACAGTGCTTTCTACTACAACAGGGGAATGCTCACCCATCTGAGCAGACCTGGTTTCTCTAATTTGACTGTGGGTTCTTCAACTCATGGACTGCAGACCACAGCAGGACAGACTAGATTAGCATGCAGGAGGGGTAGGTCTGTGGCCAGAGCACTGAGTTTAAGTAAATTTGCTCTGCAGAACCTCATGTAGAGAGCAAAAAATGATCATGCTGCATTTCCAATAGCATTAAGTTCAGAGAACCCCAGAGAATCTCAGTTTTACACACAAAATGTTACAGATGATAACAAACAACTCAAACAAAGCATAGTGCTAAGCTGCCTATCAAGCATCTGTATGTGGGACAGCCCAGGTGCTGCTGGCATTGTTTGTAGAAGGATGAACATGGTACAGTCTGTATCCACACACTCACTTAGACTCCCCACACTGACAGAGAACTCTTATGGGATGTATAAAAGCTAAAGGGCATTTAGGTATCCAAAAGTGATTTTTTATATTAGTGTTTGGTTAGTTTATTACTTTCACAATTGATTAAAAATTTGGAAGAATTAGAAAAACCCATAGAACTCACAGACTTGACTAGAAAAAAAAGGAGTATAGCAGAGAAATCTGTTTTCCAAAGCTGTTCTTTTGATTTGGCATGGATGAAAATAATATCAAATGGATTGTAGTCATGGTTACAGTGATATACACCAAAAATAATTTTTTCCAATTCTTTTGAGAAGGTAGAATACCTTAAAAATAAAAGAATAAAGGAAGAATGCACTGAAAACCTACTCTCCCTTTATATCTTAAAACAACTTTAAAAGGAATTTGGTAATTATAATAATTGTAATACTGAAAACACTAACTAATTGCATTCTATAAGAGAACATACATAAGATCTTCTTTATTGATCATCACAAATTATGGGGCAGATTGATTCTGAACACAAAAACATATAGTGGCAGATTTTTAGAGAAAGAAAAAAAGATTATTGCAGAAGTGGAAATAAGGGAAAAATAGGTGAATGTAAGGATTAAAAGCTTCCTATCACTTCAGCAGGTGTGGAACACAGAGATACTGACTTAAGTCCAGGAGAAACTGGAGGAACTAGCCACAGTTCAGCTACCACAAAGCAAGGACAGAGTCAGATCTGCCAGCAGGATCTCACCTTTTGATTCTACCTTTTAATTCCACCTTTTTTTTTCATCAACTACAATGCAAAATCATGTGAAAAGTTTCTGAAGCCATCCCACTGCTACCAGGAGCAGTGAGAAGGCATCCTACCAGGCATTGAGATCAGTAAAATGTTTTGTCATGTTTCTTTTTTTACAAAGAAAAGTCAAGTATGGATGTAAGGTTTATACTTAAGCACAAAGTTATTCCAAGATTGTTTTAAGGATCTTTTTAAGATTTTTTCATACAAAAGTGAGGTTGCCTTGGCAACTGTAACTATAGAAAGCTAGAGTAATTACTTTCACAAATCCTTCTTAGTGCTTTCTCCTCTTAATAGGAACGTGTAAATACCTTGTTTTAAGCTACATTTATCAGAAATGTTACTTATCATTGTTTCTACCCTTGAAAAGTGTATCGTAAGTATGGGAATCCTGAAGTATGTGCTTAAAGCAGGTTGAATAGTGCAAAAACAATTTGCAAATGCTTATTTAAATTTAAAAAAATAAAGTCAGATAATTCATATTTGCTTTTTAAGGGAAGCAAAATTTTGAAAAGAATGCAGCATTCTGTTTTCATATTGCAAGATCTCATTGAATAAATTGTGCCACGTATTCATCTGTCTTCAAACACAGTAACAATTCTTTTGTAAACAGCAAGCAAAAGGAATTAAGATGGAATTTAATATACCTAAATTATATTCATGTAAACAGATCTACTGAGCCACTGCACAGCTCTGCATTGCACACTGTGGACTTACCTGTGTGGCTGACACAACTTTAAGGTCTTTGTTCATCTCTTCATTACATGGTAGAAATGTACTCTGATTACCCTGGCATAGTGTTTGAGATCCATTATTAGTGATATTTGGTATAGCTCTGCTAGCCCCTAGGCTCACTATTTAATAACTTCTCCAGTTTTTCTGCTGTACTTGTTAAAGCAGATGATGTCCATTTAGGCTTGGCTCCTTCCTACAGCCTTCTTGGCCTGATATGTCATATTTTGCCCCAGACCTCCCTCTCAGGCCATGCTGCTCAGCTTTGGCTTACTGGTGCCATAGAATACAGCAGCCACAAGAATGGGTTCTTGCACAGAACTAGGGATGGCACTTAACACTAGCTTACAAATTGCCCGTTTTCATTCATTATCAGAAGAGTAATGTTTTTCCCAACTCTTGCTTCCCAATTCTGCTTCCCAACTCTGCAACTCTGCGTGTATGAATGCTGCCCTGGGTTATGGTTGCAAACAAACACTAAGAATGCCAGTTGTACTATGTAACTGCAATGCATAGACTTTTTTTTCTTGTCTGCCATTCTGTAACTTAAAATGTATTTTAAAAACACAGACGTTAATATTCAAAGAGGACTTAACAATGAACAATACTGAAACAATACTGAAACATAACAATACTGAGAGTACTTTTCTTTTGTCTATAAAAATGTCACTAAATTATGCAATATTACACATGATCAAGGAATGATATCTATGTAGATGCCACTAGAAATCTGGGAAACCACTATCTTCCATGACACACATTAACATTTTTTTCCGCCCCTTTAGTTTTTTAAGGTGTCAGATGTCACATACGTTTACTTATGCTGCTGCACCATCATCATCATGGTCATCATTCCAAGCAGTGCTGGTATTTTTCAAATCCAATCATCCATAGGAGACTAGCAGCTTTTAGCACAATGGGTATCAAATATATCTGTTTGGGTCTGTTTTCTAGTGATTCCCAGGCTTACAGATAGGTCAATATCCTCTAAATAATTAGAATAATTTTTAAATTTTTACTCACCTTCAGTAATTACACAGAGATCTTAATAACTTAACCGATTTTTCTGCTCTTCTTGTTAAAGCAGATGACATCCATTTAGGCTCAATTCCTTCCTTCACACTTCCTTCACACTTCCTTTGGTGAAGTGTGTTTTCAAGGTTGCAATAGTATCAAGGCACTCAAAAATCCAATGTGCTATTCAGAAACTTTAATTTTCCACTAGCTTCTCAGTGGTTAACCGCAAAACTACATCAAAAAATTGCTTCAGATGATGAATACATTAAAAAAAGAATGTATCAAATCTTGAATTTTGAACTCAAAGGAGATGGGAAAATTTAAACCAGAAGGGGATCTGCTATGATGTCTGTTTTAGGCTAAATTAAACATAACTGTTTAGCCTATGTTCAGTCATCCTAGCTTTTATTCATTCACTTTTCATGTAGTTTGACAAACAGAATAATCTGATGCCTTTCCTCACAATACTCTAGGCAAAACATATACTACCCTATACTCTTGACTTACCTTTTGATCAATATATTTGTTTTCTTCAATTGCTGATCTTTTAGAGTGGTCACATGAGGAAGAAGATGCTGAAGGAAGTCTTCGCAGCAAGCAGCTGGTATCTTGTTGCTGGCGATCAATAAACTGCTTCATAAAACTTTCCCTTGTGAACAAATAGAGTATATTGACACAATAAAACACCAAGAAGACTTAATATTTGGTTTTCCTTATGACATATCTCAATGCATTAGTTCAAAGATAGATAAACTCCTGAGAAAAAGTTGTACTGGGCTATAGATATATAAATGAATGGAGTGCCAGAACAACTGAAAACACTTGAATTCATTTATTAAAGAAATCCATAACTGAATTGAGAGTTGGATATTTTGCATGCAGATTCAAAGAAAATAATTCTAGTGCTTTTATTATTTATTTATTGACCAATTAAGGTGCTAAATATTTCAAGTGCCTTTTGCAGTTTTCAGCTCTTTTGAGCTCATTAAACAGCAAGTTGTTAATTCAGTGTAAATCAAATGCTGATATAATCCAAAGGAAACATATTCTCTGCATGAAATTCTTTCTTGAAGATTTCAAACAACATCTGTTCATATAACTGCTTTGAATGTCAGCATTAAGGCACTTCAGCAATTCTGTGCCTCACATATGCCATGTTTAAAACACAGAGGCATTTCTGTTTACAACAAATATACATCCATCTTGCCATATTTTAAGTTCAGTAGAGCTGCCTCCTTTCAGTGTAAACTATGTCACAACTAATTTTTCCCTGGAGAGATATTACTACATAGTACAATAGCTTCAGATCTAAAGAAATTATTTGCTAGTGCTAGTTTGAAGTCTGTTTCAGTAGTTAATAGGATCACGAGTGAGTACAGAATATGCTGGGAAAAACACAACTAGAAAGAAATACCAAAAAACCTAAGACTAGGAGAAGAACACCCTCCAGATATAACCAAACAGTACTTTCATACTAAAAGTAAAACATCTATGATTGTTTTCTTGAGGTTCGGAAGGTTGTTTTTCCTGACCTTTCTGACCAGCATTATTCCTTTTTTTCCCTTAGCTTCCCTGTGAATTTAATCAAAAGAAATGTAACCTCAGGAGACTCAGAACAATGGCAGCAATCTTTCACATCATCCTCTCTTCCAGCATGTGCTTGTTGAGGATATTGAAACAGGCATGGAGAGGACCTGTGCAGGCAGCTTGTGCTGTTTCAGCAGACTTTGCTGCCTGTATAGACTAGAGCAGTCCTTGTATTTCTGTCAGGTTTTTTCGACACCAAGCAAAAATAATTGTACTGAAACTCATGATCACAGAATCAGAGAGTGGTTTGTGTTGGAAGGGACTCTAGAGATCATCTTGTTCCACCCTCCTGCCATGGCAGGGACACCTTCCACTAGACCAGGTTGTTCAGAGCTTCATCCAGCCTGACCTTGAACACTTGCAGGGATGGAGCATCCACAACTTCTCTGGGCAACTTGCCCCGGTGCCTCACCAGCCCCCACAGTAAAGAATGACCTAGTAGGCCACTGAGCATCTGATCTTTAGTTAAGGTGAGTTTCACAGGAAAGTTGTAACTATGAAAATATCAATAAGGGACAAGGTTGTCACAGACTAACTGGTATTGGATGGCCTGTTTTATCCCCTCTAATGATTTACTGCCAGTTCACCCTATCTCTAAAAACCTGCATGTGAATCCATTAGACTGCTAGTTATCTATGTGAGCCAAGAAACTAAAATCCAAATGAAAGAGGAGAAACAACACACTTTTCAATTATACTGCACTTGTGTCAGCTCTGGTCAATCTAGCTGCTTTCATGAATAAGGTATAAGAAATGCTAGGATTTTTTTTCCCCAAATGAGGGAAATGATGTAAACCCAAAATGCCACATCTTTTGAATGCCTGTGTTAATTCTGTTTCACTTCTTATTTTCTGAACTACCTGCCTAACACACAAGAAGAAAAAAAAGTTAAATATTTTGGGTGTTATGTGGCCCCAGAAAAGTTCACAGTATACTAACAAAGGAAGTATTTCAATACCTTATTTTCGGAACTGTGAAATCTGAAGGAAGCTTTGAGATTTTCACCATTTGCGGCCTGTTTGGAAATTTTTCAAAGATGCGTAGACGCAAGGGAAGCTTCTCCTTTGTATCTGCATTAGCTTCACTTTGCTTTAGCTGAAAACAAGGAAATAAAAAAAATATAGAAAGGGAAATTTTGCTCTGTAATATCCCACCCATTTTTCAGAATCCACATAATAACAACGGCAATCATTTAAAGAAACAGAAGATGGCAGCAAAGACCTAGAGAAGGTAAATTTGATACGAGTTAAAGGCTTGTGCTAGAAGATGTCAAATGCCTAACAATACCATGCCTTTAACTGGAAGACGTAAAATGGAAGGATTGCTAATAATTTTAATTTTATAATACAAAGCATATTAGTGTCCTATTCAATGTGCTTATTTCTACGTTTACTTCACAGATTTTAACACTTCCGTCAAAAAATCACCCATGGCCTTTTCTCATTAGGCACATCTTTCTGTATATGCTGACAGCTCTTTGATACTCGAAGACAACGCAGCAATTTAAAAGGCAGAAATTTTAAGAGAATCCAGCTCCCAGAACACAAATAACAGGATAGTTACATTTAGATGAGTATTGTAAGTAATAACACAGAACTCAAAAGAATCCATCTACATCAGCGATACTTAGCTATGGCAAATCACATAACAAATGTTGCATTTATAACTATCCACAAACAGTTATTCGGTGGAATATCACCCATGCATATACAGAAACAATGGAACATCACCCATACAAATACAGAAAAGACAGATAAATCTATCTATGTGGACAGATGGTGGCTAAATCAAATAATATAAGATAAAAAGATATGATATTGAGACATGATTCCTGAACTCTGATTACCTTACATAGGAATTCATTTGCGTTATTGCGACAAAATACCAAGCCAAAAACAAGCAATGAAATTAATTTTCACATTTATTTTAAACTGTTCGCATATTGTATACTATTTCAACAAGCATGCAACTGAAATTTCAATTATCCTTCTCAGGCTGCTTTTAAGCAAAGGATTAGAAGCTTAAATTTCAGCAGACATTTTCACCATCAACACCTGCAGGGAATACTGCTGATAGACATCAGCTACAGATTTTTACCAGGGGCAATTGCCCAGGAATTCAAACAGAGCTTTAACTCTCATTTGCCCTGCCTAGTGAAATGCATGCTCCCACAGCATGCTATAGTAGAAAATCTGATCTGCTGCACTGTCATGCTATCAGAACATCACCACTTCCATCCACAGGACAGCTTAAACTGAAAATCAATTCATATTCAGCTGGATATAAGTTGTCATGTGGACCGAAAACTGAAGAAGACCAAACAGCTACAAACAAAGACTAATGATTAATGGTAAAGCTGATTCAGAATAAAAGGGAAATGTTGAATAAATCTGTATTGTGTCCAGTCCTGTTTCATTGCTTCATTACGAACTTTAAAAGGAAGAAATTATGACATTAGCACACACAATATTAAAATGTGAAGAACTGCAAGTACGACACTGGACAAGGAAAAGGGCACATTTAGAAACAGTGGCAGGAAATAAGAGACTGAAAAAAATCTAGATAAAGAATAAGAGCAGAAACTAAACAAGAACTTGGATTTCAATACAGCATCAAAAGGCCAGTTTGGGCAGCAATTACATTACCAGCCAAAGGCTGTGTTCACAACCAAGCTCTGCTGGTTAGGTATCACAGAGGTATGAAAACTTATATGGAAGTCCACAGCTTCTCTCTGTGCTTCTTTGAAGAGAGCATATCCGGGTATGCATTAATTTTTACATGAGATTTTACTGTTTTCTCAGTGACAAGCCAAAGTAGTGCTGAAGAGAGCCATGAAACCAGGGGAGGGCTGTGTAAACCAACTGGGACAAGGGAGAAAAAAGAAGAGAAAGACTAAAGGGTCACAACATTTATTCCACATCTACCATACCTGATAATAAAGTAAGAGCATGGGAGATTATGTGAATTTATGTAAGAAATACTTGAAAACACATTACTTCAAGTATACAATAGTGTACACCAAATAAAGGAATAAGAGAATGAAATTTAGAAATAGGATTTCTAGGATGAGAACAAAGATAACTATGGGGAAATCTCAACATGTTCAGAGAGATCTCCGGAGGGAAGTGCCTCATCATTTCAAAATCAGACTAGTCAGAACTCCTGAAATGTCAGAGTATTGCCAAAAGAAATCGTTCACTGAAAAGGAAATTAATCGGATAATCTAACAGGGCTTTTCTTCAACATTGTACTGTTGAAAGCTTTGGGAAGGGATTATTTTTAGAGGAAAAAAGTTTCCAGTTTCTGACACTTGTTTTTCGATAAGAAAACATTGCATAAATATGCATATTTTTGGCACAGACAATGTCACTTACAGCTATGAACTCTTGTTTTCATAAGTCAGTGTGTACAGAACAAAGAGCATTGCAATGTTTTCTGAAGTCTTAGTGCAGAACAGAACAGGGAGAGCTTGAAAGCAGGGAACTGTATAGTTCAAAAGGTAAAGAAGGGGATAGGAGAACGATTTAAGATAGGGTTTAAAATAACCTAAAGTCAAGGCAGTTCTATAGAATATCTCCAATTACTCATGCTGTGATAATACTACATATTGGGGAGCGTGAGGCATTTAGCTTCCCTGAGTTCTTCTCCATGCACTTAGGCTGTAATTGTTGCTCCACATGACACACATCCTGTTTTGTATTGCTACTTAGAACCTCTGTACTTCAACTTTCCCTAACACTCGAAAAACATGTACCTTTTTAAAGGTACAGGATTATGTTGAAATTGGGCTATGATGGTGCAGAACGTTTCTAGCAACAGCTAGACCCAAATAACCTAATAAACTCAAATAAAATATTGGGACATTTTTCTCTATCATTTTTAGGTTTTATTTATTACTCTTACTATTGGCAAGGAAATGCACACTGGCCTGATTTGCTCTGCATAGCCCTCCATCTGCAGCCCAAGAGCCTACTGGGAATGTTCAACAATATCTTGTCAGCCTGGCCTGGATAATTTCTCTTGTGGATGGTAACAAAATTTATTTTTGCAAAGCCATTGAATGAATTTGTGTCTATCTCACTACTTATATGCTGCTTGAGTTTACAGGAGCAGATTTAATGGCATAATGCATACAGTACAACTGCCTGCTCTGAACACATATCAGATGCACTTTTCCAAATAGCACTTAAATGGTGAGGAGAGTCAGAGAGGATATTTTAATTTGGGATTCCTGCGGTTGTTTGAATAATACTTACAGGTCCCTGAACACCAAGGTGTCCCCGATCTGTTCACATAATTGTCTTAGATCAATCCAAAAAACAGCTGCAAGAAAGGCAGACTTATAAGTGAAGATAATGTTTGTGGGATCCTTTTCTCACAGAAAGGCATTGTGGCCATGTCTCCATTTGGTTTGGAACAGTTTGAAGTCTGAATCATCAGCACTTCTTGTTTTCTGGTTCAGTTTATGTGCTGTGTTAGTAAGCAAACCAGATTCTTCTTGGAGGAAACCAAATCGCAGGCTCCACCTTGCTTACACAGAAATGCAGTCCAGGCTTAAAGATCACAACGAGTGGCTGGTCCTTAGGGTGGCTTCAAACCCCATGTGTGATGGGATAGTGTGAGAATGAACCTGTTCTGAAGAAAACCCTTCTGACTTGCATGCACTGTGAATGCAGTGGCAGCAGACACTGCTTTATTGTACCAATTCTCTCCAATGGCACAGGTGTTCTGCGGTATAATCTCACCCTCAGTACTTATTGCAGCTTCAGTTGTAAATTTATTTTTGACTTCAAGGCTTCCTTGCAAAAATGTGATTGCCAAAATCAGCTTTAGTGTAATTAAGATCTGGGCCCTTAGAAATGAAGAGAACCTGTAAGTGGTTGTCCTAAATACACACAGTAGGATGAATGGTGGTGAAACTGGAAGACTGGGAGAGGCAGGACACAGTAAAGGAGACAGCAGGTAATGACTGTGCATGAGAAAAAGGGTCACCCAGATGGTATCCACTGTAAATGGGGTCAGGGTGAAAATAGTGAGTTCTTTCAAAATACATATCGCAACTCCTTCGATAGCAGAGTTGCTGAAAAATCACTAGAGAATTGGAATGAGACAAGAATAAGGAGCTGATTACAAGAGCTGCATTTCCATAATCTCTCCCTATGTTTGGGAGAAGAGACATGCTACGGTGCATTCAGATCTTCAGGTGAATGCAAGGCAGCGTCACACCTGCCCCCCAGCTGATATCCTCTCCTGTGGAAGCAGGATGTGAGAAGTGTCTGCACATGCAGAATTCTCATGATTTGCTCAGGTGGAAGCTGATAGTTGGAAAAATGTAAGTGCTCCAGGGTATGGTAATACGAACAAGATCACTTGAACAGTTCAAAGGCCAAACTAACGTGAGTTTCTCTTAATAGCACCAATTTGCATTTAGGGACAGAAACAGCCTCAAAAGTTTTGATCTTGCCAAAACAAACCAAAAGCTCAAACTTAACACAATCAATGAGTTTCTAAGGCATTGACACTTCAGTGAGAACATGCCAAAGGAGATACAGAATTAACCATGTCTAAAGGGTAAGACCTACCCATCCTAACTTTTTGTTTTGTTCTCTATTCATTTAGTTCTGATCATGGAAGAGGAGCCAGTAACGTGCCAAACTCCAAGAGTGAAAGATGCGGTTTTCATATGGTTTGTGAGGCAAGTGTATATGAAATTCAGTTAAACGCTCTCTAAGTATTTCAATGAAATCAAATTATTATAAAAAATACAGCAATGCTCTAACTCATTCATTTTAGTTGACAGGCTGAAATAAATCATTCCAAATTAAAAGCTTTGCTACTGATGTATACAGAACCTATTTAGGAACTGGCCAGCTGCCCAGAATAATTTCACGGTGACTGTAAAGTTCAAACCTCTTACCAAAGTTCACGAGGTCTCACTGTGGATGATTTTGAATTAATATTGTTTGGTACATTACAGTGCACTGCAATATGAACATTTTTCACTGCAAATCTTCTTTAGGGGCTGTATTTGAAGAATAAGATGACCATACTATCTGTGCTGCAGGCTTAGCAGGATATGCCATGTGCTCCAACACCGAACACTTTGAGCACAAGACTGCACATGGATGCAAGACATTACAAACTGATACCAGCACCCAACCAACAGCTTTGCAGAATTTTTTATTTATCCATGTTCTCAGATTTACCATCACCTTTGGCTTCTCAAAAGGAGCTTTGAATGGAAGCCAAGTAATTAGCATTAAAAGACATTAAGTAAAAAACTAAAAATCAGAATGGCAAATTAGAGCCCCTTTTTTCCTTTCTGTTGTTCTGAAATGCTATGGACCTGGCAGATTTTTGGACATGAATGAGTCATATTAAAAGAAGATATGCATACGGGTAAGCTGTCACATCCCACACTCAGCTTTGGCATCAAATTGTAACAACATTTTTGTACCTGCATTCGATTTAAAATTAAACACAAATCAGATGTTTGGTTACTATTATTTACACCTGCAATTTCATTTACAATGAAGAAAAATGTTGATTTTCTTTGAGCACCCTGCACCATGAAATAAAGCGAAGGCAAAATCAACCTGGAAATTAGTACAAAAAATTGGATAAATAGAATTTGGGTGAAACTAATACTTGCAGTGTTGAAAAGAAGCATTTCTGAAGCGTAGATCTTATTAGTATCTCTACAATGCTATATAAAAGACTGACAAAAGCCTAATCCCTTGCCTGAAGTCACATGGTACATGGTGACTTCAAGCTGTAATATTTACCTCTTGGTTCTTCTAGGCCCTCTGTGGTGGCCCTGAGACATAACTACATCAGTTATTTTTCTATGGGTTTTCCAATTCTTCAAGGCATCTGAAACAACATGTGAGCTTTCGTGTGCAATTCTCCTGCCCTGCACTTCTGTAGGATGACATTTTGGCTGTGCATTGCTTCACTGAGAGGCAGTTTGGTAGGAGGTGGGAGAGCACGACAGTGTCTTAGAGTCCAGCCTGGTGGAGCCCTGTCTCCTCTTTCTTTGAAATCAGCCTCTCAATTAAAATATTACTTGAACTATATCAAAGTATTTTCTGGAAGAAAGTAGCAGGAGCTACAGGAGAGAGCCAGCAGTGAGGGAAGGGTTTTGCAGCACTCACAGGCAAGGGCTCAATGTTTGAGCTTGCTCTCTTATCCTCTCTTACTGCTTCGATGTACCAGTAGTGAATTTTGCCCTTTGGCTTCACCTAAGCAAAGGGGACACTGCAAGCAATAAAAAATTCTCCCAGGCAGCTATGGTAAAACAGAACCTAAACTGATTTTAACCACATTCAGCACTGCCATGAGGCATTTTCAGTGAAATACACCAGAAGCTATGATTACAATGGTGCTGGCATCCAGAGTAGAGACTGCACTGTTGATAATATAAGAGTAAAATAAACTGAAAAAGTTCCTGACAGATGGAGGAACCAGACTACATGCATTTCTCATAGGCACAAGATCTGTTTTTCTAATAAACAACTTTTCTCTGTCACAGAGTTTATATGCTGTGTGTAGCATGGTTTGGTGCTGTAACTGCTATTTCCTAGTTGTTCATTTAGATAACTTTTTCTTCAGTTTTGCATTAAGTCTTCCAAATTTAACAGATATTGAGGAAGATTTCACAAATGTGGGATTTTTAATAACTTCCTTCCAATAATTGTTGCTCCTATCACTTCTTCAGGAACAAATGCTGCTGACAAGATACGATTCCAATTCAAATAGTGGAAAACTTATCTAGCAAAATTTGGCTAAGATATAGTCTGTTTATCTAAAAGAAGACAGGAACCCAAATTTTAATAGTTTCCCTGTGATCAACTGAGATAAATAAGATGAATTTTTCAGAGGTATTACTTCATACTGGCAAGCAATGAGACATGTTTACACTTTAGCCATATTTCCAAATATTTTTGCCTCTGTAGGGGCAATCCAAGACTCTGTGCAGTCTGTGTTTGTAATCAGGGCCCAGGAATGTGCTTACCAGACCAGATTCAACCTTCTTGCCTTTAGGCAGAAGTACCCACCTAAATGAATTTAGTTAGGGTCTCTTTTATAGCCAAAATGGATGAAGAGACACTTGTAGAGGTCAATTCAGATCTTGGACTGGCTATATACTTCACACATGTTTATTTTTTTTTCCATTGACTAAACAGGAAACTTGAATCCAGTACGTTCTTTAAATCAGATACCTGACTGCCAGTGGCAGGATGAATCCAGGCCACAGCATCTATGATGGCATTCATCTCAGCTAATGACAGTTCTCCAAATTGTACAATCATCTAGGCACTTGTTACATTTAACTGGAAAAGGTATCTCCAGATATTGGCTCATCCCATACTAACACATGAGCGAGACAAGCAAGATGGACTGTCACCTCAGGGTAACTCCTTCATTGAATACAGGAGCAGTGTAAGGTTACACCTGTCCCAGTAATGGGGCATGAGCCTAAGACCTGGAATAGGATTGCCCATTGAGTTATGTTGTTAGTGAGAGTGACCGCATGCTTTTTACCTCGGCCAGCCAGCACTCTCCTTGATCATGCCTGAGCACAGCCTGGCACTTATCCCAACTGGGTACACTCCCCGTAGGCATTATGGACCCTTCCTATTTAAATGGCAGGTAGTTTTGGGAAGGGAAGATAACTCTGCTGTACGTACAAGCCAGGCTCTGCCAGCTGGCCAGCTTTAAGGACAGAAAGCACATCCTGGACAGCTTTCTTGATACATATTGGCTAAATTACTATCTTTGAGAAGATGCTCTGGTGTAAGGAAGATAAAATAGTTTATAGATTCATAGAATCATTTAGGTTGGGAAAACCCTCTAAGACCATAGAGTCAAACCATTAACCTAACGCTAGATAAGATAAATCCCATCTTTATTTTAAAACAGTTCAGGGGCAGGTACATATTTTGGTGGATAGTTTAAAATAGATAAGGAAAATGAAACATACATTTAATGCTAACATGCATAACTCTTCTTTTCATAGCTATTTCACATATAAATAACATAACAAATATGAAAAAATACCATTTTTATATTCATTGTTTTTCCCTTAGGATAAGTAGCAGAAATATTTTTGTTTCCGTACAAAGGTTAGTGAGTTACAAAAGAATATCCATTATAATAGAAAATGCATTATATGCTCAATTTCACCAGGGGAAACAGCTTGAGACTTCATGTAAACTAGGTATCATCATTTATTATGAACTATATATATGATGAACAACAAGCAACTAAAATATTTTCAAGTGCACACAAGCACAAGACATATGAATTCTGCTCTTGTACAAATGTAAATTTTCGATACTGACTAGTTACAATGTGTTCATCTTCAAGATCCAGGGAAAAATTAATTGCAACCTGAAGGGGTGCGTCTGCATGGGAAGCAAAGAAATAACCATTGCAAGACAATTCAGAGACTCTTAATATTTGCTTTTCTATTCTATTTTCTACACAAAGGAAGATTCCTGGAGGTAGCTTTGTAAATGGTCCTTTTAGTAGGTAAATGGTACCTAAATGTAGCTGAGACACACNAAGGAAGATTCCTGGAGGTAGCTTCGTAAATGGTCCTTTACCTAAATGTAGCTGAGACATATATCTTCATCTGCCTTGCCAGGATCACAGAAAAAACAGAGCCAATCTGGGAAATTATAATTGTGGGCAAACTTTCAAAGGTTCTCACCACAGGCAGTTCTCATTTATGTAAAAAAGAGCTGAAGACACTCAGTGAACCAGGTCGTGATTGACTGAGGAAGTCATCATCTTGACTTTCTATCAGGATACAGACAGCGAGAGGTGTTTAAAATGCTGAAGAGTAGAGAGATCACAGGGAAAAATGACTCAGTCTGCAGAGAACGTGTATGTCCCCGCTCACAGCTTAACAAAGGAAGGTAACTTTCACCTAGGTCTTCTTAGTACCGAAATACAGAAAGCCTGAAATTCTTCCCATACATGCAAAACTTTTATTCCACTGGATTTGTATAGGCTGCTCTATGCATTGTATGGGATGTTACATGACATAGATCACCACTAAACTGGTAGGGACAGAAGGCATATCTAGCTTGACTTACTACTTAGTTTCATCTGCATGCTAGGAAACACCACGCTGGTTTGGGCTGTGGTAGAGTTAATTTCCTTCATAAAGGCTGACACTGGGCTGTGTTCTGCATTCTCTCTGCAAAACAGTGCTGACAACACAGGGATGCTTTCCTTATTGCTGGGCAGCACTTCAACAGAGTCAAGGTCTCTTCTGCCTCTCACCCCACCTCACCAGTGAGGACGCTGGGGATACACAAGAGGTTGGGAGCTGACCCCAGCTGACCAAAGGGATATTCCAGATCATATGGAATCATGCTCAGTATATAAATCTGGGGAAAGAAGAAGGATGGGGGGATGTTTGGAGTGATGGTGTTTCTCTTTCAAAGTCACTGTTACATGTGAAGGAAGATGGCTTTCCTAGGGATGGCTGTACACCTGCCTGCCCATGGGAAATGGCGAATGAATCCTTGTTTTGCTTTGCTTGCATCTATGGGTTTTGCTTTACCTATTAAACTGTCTGTATCTCAGTCCATGAGTTTTCTCACTTTTACTCCTCTGATTCTTAGAGTGAAGGAGCAACTGTGTGGCTGTGGCTAAACCTCGATGCACAGCTTTGCTACGTGAACCTAATTCCAGATTTCAAAGCCAACCTATGTGATCCATATGAATTTGTGAGTGCTGCCTGAGGTGGAAGCAGTTATGCATAAACACTGAAAAATATTTGTCACAGATTGTGATGCAGGTCCTTGTGCAGCAGGTGGCATTTTGTTTCTGTGGGCTGTGGCAATGCAAACCTGTGTTTCCTTCTATTTAGGTGTGCTACAGTATGTTTAGACACTCTTGTAAATGGATACTTTGATGGCACATGCCAATATCTTCTAACACATAAATGATCTCTACAAAGACAAAAATGATGACCTACTGTAGTTAGGACAAAAATGTTTCATTTGAAACATGGAACACAATTCAGATGAGGCACCAGATAAATATTCCTAAAAATCCACTAACATAAGCACTAAATGTGAAAATGAATTCATTATATTCTTGGTCTTACAGAGGTAGGCAAACATCAACCACAGTGCACAGTACTTTATAAAAAATTTTTTCCAAGTGCTTTTATTATAAACACCATTATCATGCGCTTTTGTTTCCTTAAATGTATTCAGCTAAATGTGCATGTGGCTGTACAATTGATCTAATCTCCACGTAACCAGGTTTGTTTGGGATTGCCACATTGGAGAGGGTCTGTGGAGGGGAAATTTCACAGAAATTTTATCTGTAATGTCGTTCTATTGAATATAAAGGAATACTCTTCACAAGGACACCTAGTCACAGGACAGGAGGCAAAGAATACCATTTGTTAAATGAAAAAGAGTTTCTCTAGATAGAAAAAAATCAATTCTTCATTATGAAGACAACCACTGGACTAAGTTTCATAGACAAGCTAAGGAAATTTTATCACTGGAGATGTTCAAGATCTGACCTAGTAGGAATCTGGTCATCTAACAGTCTGCTTTCAGTAGCAGGTTGAACCAGGTGTTCTTCAGAAGTCCCTTCCATCCTAGTCTTTTCTGTGGTTCTGTGATTTGGTGATGGCTATGAACTGCAGGACAACAGATAATTATGCTCTTCAGTTTTACTGTTGTGCATATGCATATATCATCCCCTAATAACTTCTACTTTTACTCAAATCATTACTGGGTTCTACTAGATTCTCTGAGAAGATAATTAATATAACTTAGATTTGAGTATTTGCCATCCACATAATGGAGTAATTTCTACAAACAGATATCCTTACTTAGAAAATGTAACTGAGGTTGAGAAAAAATTCACAGATGTAGCTGAGGCCATAATCCAGGACATCTCTCTCAACAGGAGAGACTTTGTCTTCGCACAAATTAGCTGCCCCTTGCCTTTTTGTGGATAGTTGGTTTGTTCATTTTGAACTGGTATCAGAACATTTAATTTGAAGTAAGTGGCCTGAGTTTTAGATTCATTGCAGTTTCACCGTATTTTTCCAGTACAGAAATTCAGATAGAAGATTTATTTCACTAAAGGACACACAGAGGCAAACCTGTACAAGTGATAATTGGGAGGTCACAAAGGCCAAACTACTTCAGAAAGCTTCTTGGCTGCACTAGATAAAAACAGAAATAATTTGGTGCTACTGGCTGCCCTTTCCCCCACACAAGTTTGCTGATGAAATTTTAGCCAGGGCTAGATTCCTGAGTTCTGTTATTCCCTTTCACAAGACTGTTTTCTTTGTGTCCTCATGGTGATGGACTGTTTCTTTAAAGAGAAAGATATGTGTAAGAATTCCCCCTTCACTCTGAAAGAGTGCTCCTACTCACTGGATATTATGCAGGAAAATCCTGCAGGCTTCCTCATCTTCTATCACGTTTTTAAAAGAGTGTCTGATCCCTTCTTGAGAAACTATAAAAGGAGATGTCCTCTGAATTCTAAGTGGAAAAGAAGTGACTGTCTTAGACTCAGGTACAAAAAAACACAGTAAAAATATAATTAATTAGTTCTTCTAAGCTGTTCGCTCTTTTTAATGAACAGGAATTAAATTTCATGCAAATGCCAGGCCTCTACTTTTTCTTCAAGAATGCAGAAGTTAATTACATTGTGTACACAAGATTCACAAGCTCCTATGGTCCTAAAATACAGCTCAGAAGAGGCAATGCAGACCTCTGTCACACAGAAGGGCACAAAGGCTAACCCAGCATGGGTTTTCAAGAACCCAGCTGCTATCAAAATAACTAGCAATGCTACGTAAGCCCTTCATTCCAACCTGCTGCAGGACTCTACCTTAATTCAGAGGATGGAGCATCTAGAATCACCTATATGCCCTGACAAGTACTTGCATTTTCCTTTGCTATCAACTAAATGAAACAAAAAATAAAGATTAAATGAGCTCCTGGTGATATAAAAGCCAGGTAAGCATTTTATTTCCTGGTGATATAAATGAAGCAGCAGAAGCTTACATTTACATTTTTGTTACTGCTATTCACACATTCATGGCAAATAAAGCTCCCATCCTTCCTCTTTGAAAAATGTGTGCTTTGAATACGATATTTGGCTAGAATATTCAAAGGTCTCTATTATATATGATTTTATACCATAAAACCTCCATCCAGGAGAGACCCTCTTGAACTTACTGAGTTTTTTTGACAGATAATACTGTACTGCATATACCAGGAATTGGCAACTTCAGAATTAATACTCGGGTGTTCGTTTCACCATTACAAATAAAAAATATCACTCAGAATTTGTGATCCATTGATGCTGTTTTTAAAAAAGGCGACAGATGAGGTAAGAGGTAGGAAAAAAATGCAAACAGCAATGGTGTCTTGAAGTTACAGCCTTCAAGAGACTTTCAAAACTTTCTCAGTTATTAAAAAAGACATAGTCTAGCGTGAGTGGTTTTCCAGATGACCTTATTTTCCAGTCTTGAAAGGTTGACTTGTTTTCTAGAAATAGACATATTCTCTGTAAAGATTACTACTTTTGAAATAATGCCTCTTTAAATGTTCTGCATATGTCCCAGGAATGGGGGACCAACTTGAATTTTGTGCAATTTCTATCTTCCCTCCATGATGAAAAGAATGATTTAATGCATTTTATGTAGTACATAAAATGCAGTGTGGAACCATTACTGTACTGTTCATTGGGTAATGAAATGTGATAGACACTTATCTCTCTTGCCACTCATTAAAAATCCATTCACATGGAATCAGATATAATGAAAAGGTAATTTTTCATTTTTATTCCATTTTATAGTTATTTCCCATTTAGAATTACCTCAAGCACTGTTCTCAGAATAAAAATACTCTGGAGGCAAGTAACTCTAACTAGGCTTAAAAAAGCTCCTTGATTTTCACACACAAATTCACATATATAAAATTTTATGCCAAGTGTGTTTAAATTAGATATACCAATTATAACACCTTGTTCACACAACATGTTCACAAAAAATCCCCATGCTGAAACTCCCACTTTAATGCTGAAGCCTCAGCACACAAAATTTGGAAGTGATGCAACTGCTGAAATTGTCATTGGCATCTTCCTGGATCTTCTGAATGCCTGGAGGTGCTGGGTGAAAGGCACAGGGCTCCGGCAATGTATTCCGACCGAACGTGTTCAGCATCCCAAATCCTGTCTTTTCCAGCTCCTCCTCTACTGACAGACACAACATCACTTCTGAGGTATCACTCAACATAGCTTTTGGAGCCATGTAATTGAAAAGCCAATTACCAGTGTTTGACCTGTCATTGTCTGTGGTATCAATTAAAAGCAGTAGTGAACTATGTGCTCTGGTTCTACTTAACAAGAATCAGGGGAGAAGGGAGCAGAGAGGAAGAGAAAGTCCTTCACACTGAAAAGTAATACTGGGTCATAAAGTGTGAGCACAGTTTTGCTCCTCACTGAATAAAGGAGTTGTTAATAGGTCTGCCAAAATGATATTGGCATTACCAGGGCAGTGAGACTCATTGATATTAACAGGAGTAATCTCAGAACTGTCTTCTGGTGAATAAGGACTGTATCGGGATGGCCTGGACTTCCCCTATAAACACCTTGCTCTCAGATACTAAGCTGCCTCACCAGAAAAGAGATCTGAGGAGAGCAAATGAAGACAAAGGGAAAGCAAAAAACGAAATCCATGAAAAACAGGACCAGCAAAGCATCAGCAAGCTAGCTGCAGGACTGACTTCTAAGTACTTTTTCTAATATGGACTAGATATTTTGAATTCTTGTTAAAAAGAAAACAACTTCGAAGAAATGATGTTACAGAAATTCTATCCACCTCATGCTGACCTATTTACTTTGAAAATAATAAAAAAAAAAAAGACAGGGCCTGTAAGGAATATAAAACAAGACTTTTCCCAAGATGTGTTAGTTAAACTACCACGTTTTCTTGCAAAAGGAGATCACTTGAAATAGAGTTACCCAGTGGAGAGAAACTTTGGTCAGATTCTAAAGCTATATGTACAGGTGCACAAAGACAGAAAGCATAGGAAGTAATACCAGGCACTGCAGGAAAGAGAGAGCTCTGAGGAAGCATTTGACTGGAATGACTGTACATCACAGGCTAGAGGGCATCAAATGAAAAAATCAAGTGGAAGACTCATTAGTTGAAAAAGAAATATCTTTCACATAGTGCATTGTTACATTTATCTTTGCTGCTGCAGGCAGTAAATGTTAGAATACACACAGATCTGAAGACAGATATAATAGACATGCAAGAAAAAAATCTATCAAGAACTACTAGACAAAGATACACCATGTTGGACACTGGAAGTTCAAGTGTCTCTGGAAAGTGACTATCACTCATGTATGAAATATCACCAGAGAATGAAATACCACTTTGTGAGTTCCCTTTTCTTGTGTTAGTTCCTAAACATATTTTTCTGGCCACTGTCAGGAACTAGGCTTTGATCTGGGAGGACCTTTGCTTTGATCCAGCAGACCTGTTGGTTTATTCCAAGTCTAGAGATTCTTCCTCAGTAAGCTTCACAATAAATTTCTAAAGACAATTTGGCAGTGTTTTTTTTTTTTTACCAGAAACATACATAGTGAAATTCTACCAATCACTGGTCACAAGGAACTGCAAGCAATTGTGAATGCCTTGGTTCAATTTCCAGATGATACTGATAGTGATGGAGCATAGTGCCAATAATGATAAAGTTGCAGGTTCAACCCCAGCATGGGCTATTTGCTTAAGAGTTGAACTTGATGATCCTTGTGGGTCCCTTCCAGCTCAGAATAGTCTGTGATTTAGTGATTTAATTAGAGCTATAAGAGATGCATGAAGCTACCGTTACTAGGATGAGAGAGGCTTTCCTCTGATGTCAGTGACCATCATATTGAATACCACGCAACACCATACTTATGGAGCAGTAATTTTAGGGTAAAGGTCTGAAAGGATTTACATTTAAACACAGTGCACCTGGATTACCAAAGTAAAAATCTTTAGTAGGGCAATCCACTGCCATTACAAACAAGATACGTAGCTACTCCATATAATTTCATTACTAAAAATGGATAAAATAATTTTGTGGAATTAAGACATGCTCGACGGGGAAAAAAAGGTACTAAACAGAAGGAAACTCATTGGAGGCACTATCGGAGCTGTTAAGGATTTAAGGATTTTGTTTTAAAGAACAATATAAGGCATTCACATACATTTTCAAGCTTTAGGAATATATTCAGCACTTTTATAAAACTGGCATGATTTTAAAAGGGAACTGTGGTTGTTCAGCAAGCTGTAAAACTCAGTCACTTTGAAAAACTGTGTATTTGACAAGTTCGTTGTGTGTGGGTGTGTGTGTACACCTGCACTGACATATGCATATGTAGCAAAGGTACTTGCAGGGCCTGAAATGGAGAAAAACTTCAATGATTCTGAAATTGTTGGCACATATGTGTATGTCTGTGTAGTTTCAAAACCACAGGCTGCTTGTATGAGAGAGCAAAAATATATACTATGTTTGTATGGTAAACATACCCAAAATGTACATTTAGGATATGATAATCAGATAGAAAGAATAGAAAAAACAAGCATCTACAAGTACACTCAGGAGGTCCTAAATTTCTTATACTCTTTTCAAAGAACATGGGAACAACTGCAAAAAGAAGAGCTTGTCCTGACATTTTGATTGGTGCTTTTTTGCCCTGAACATAATTGCTTATACTACTGCCTAGAGGGTACCTTATCCTCCCTGAATTCATGTTATTTTTAGTGCAGAATGGAATGTAGCACACTGCAAGCTTTTTAACTACCTCAAAGCACTGACTGTACAACCAAAATACATCTGAATCAGAGGTTTTTTGCATGTTTTAGACGACAAATAGTAAGATTATTTACTTTTTTGGTTTATTTTTCTCCCTTTTTTTCAAACCTTACTGAAATATTTTAAATACGACTGAAGTACATGTTTCTTTCCAGAAAGATGTGGTCAATGCAAATGAATCTGAATTCTCTGTTAGGTGCTTAATTATACCTTTTCTACAAGCTCCTTGCCTGAGTCTGAGATCTCTCATCTTAGTCTTTAACCTGATGTCCAGAATCCTCTTATACTCATAAGCAAAAAAGTAAAGGCAAGTAGATTTGCAAAGTGGGTACTTTGCATTCCAGCTACAGGAGAGAACGTGTTGGAAGGAAATTTAACATACCTAAGGTATTACTGTCTCTGAAGAAACTGATTCCTTTCCATTTTTCAGAGAACTGATGTAATTATACTGTCAAGGCCAGAAGATAGAGGGAATGAATTAAAAAAAGAAAAAAAAAAAAAAGCTAGGTCTCACTCTCCTTCAGAATTTGCAAGGATTCCGCAAACCTCTCTGGAGCTCCAGAATGAAAAGGAGTAGTGAGAGAGGCATGAAACAAATGGATGTCTGAATAGATCAAATCAGGCCTACAGGTCACACTTGTTATTTGAAACACTGGAAGGGGTCACTTGTGCTCAGCTGGGCATGACACAGTGAGGACAGTCCCAGAAGACTTTAGAGAAAACTTTACAGCAGACATGTGTGTCCCCGAGAACATGTGCGTGTGTATGGGAGTGCCTGTGTGCACACACATGTATGTATGTCTAACGCAGGGGGAGTTTGGCAGAACAGCATTTTACAAAACAAGAATATATACCGGTAATTTTCATGGAAACACTAACAACACAAAGAAAATTCAGTTGTTGTATATTGGAAAACAAAAAATAATGACCATCTCTACCATTTCGGTGGCGCCCAGTGACAGGATGAGGAGTAATGGCCATAAACTAAAACCTCACATGAGAAAGAACTTCTTTACTCTGAGGGTGGCAGAGCACTGGAACAGGCTGCCCAGGGGGTTATGGAGTCTCTCTCTCTGGAGACATTCAAAATCCAGTTGCAAGCTGGCAAGACCTGGACGTGTTCCAGTGTCACCTGTCTGCTCCAGGTGCCCCTGCCCTGGCAAGGGGGTTGGACCAGATGAACTTCCAACCCTAATGATTCTCTAATCTTGTTGTGAATGATCTTATGACTTCCTCCTGCCCCTGCTCATGCTTAGTCAAAATTGTCACATTATTGTGAGCTTGGGGAGAGCCAGGGAAATTCCCACACATATGCAAAAATACGCATTCTCAGACACACCTTAAAGATATCTATTGAAACTCTTACCATCTCTTACAAATTGCAACTTTCAATAAGTTTCCACAAGTATTTTTTTTCCACTTATTTTCACTAATATTGAAACACGTTACAGGCTTTCAAGTCAGTTTTTCAAGGCAAACACATTTGAAACAAAAAGAAAATATGAATGGTTCCAAATATAAATGTAGATCACATTATGGCTCTCATGGAGAAAATCTGTTACAACTCCTGTACTCCTATACAAGCTGCAGCTTCAGCAAATGAGCTGGGAAAGTTTGATCTCCTAGAACTGAACCAGAAAATAATTTTCTTCTGACATCAGGAAGGCTTTTTAGAGAAGCTTGATGCAGATCTGTTGATATCACAATTCAAAGATTAAAAATAACAGACTGCATTAACAGTTTCAGTTCCTAGAGCTATTGCAAGCAGCTTGATCATATTTTCTCAATTCCCAAATCCACATTAAGGAAAAGCTTTTATTTTTGTACTGCTTCTGGCTTCCCACGATGCCAGAATTATCAATTCAATTATCCTTCATATCAGACAAGCTTTCTTTTCCTATCAGAACCAAGGTTAGGTAGAACTTGGCCTCACTCAGGGTACTGGAGAATGTGGACTTCAGTTTGGCTGACAGTCAGATTTTACCTTATCTTCTTTTTATGACAGTTCTGCTGAATACACCTCTCTGTCAGCCCTCACCTCTGCAAGGCTCTCACAGGAGCTTAATTATGAAGACTTCTTGACAGAAACTAATGGATGACTGCAGAAATATTTATTCTTAGAAGCTCACAGTTAGAAGTTAAAGAAAAATAAGTGGTGCACTTAGTTCTGGTTGCTCCCTTTATTTGTTCTACAGACAACAATATAAAAAGACAGCAGCAGGAGCATCTAGCAGAAGCTATAAAAATAGTATGTATTTACATGAGAGATGTGAGCTGTTTCAGCTGTTAGAACTGCTTTACATGAAGATGTTATGAATATCTGAAGAAAAAAAGTGTATGGAAACTAAATTTCACAACTTAGTACCTAGAAATAGTGAAAAAAACAACAACTTAAAAGGCATAAACATACAGATTGACTGCTTCACCAAATCATCAAGATTGTATACTCAAGAGGTCAGTAGTAACACCTTGGCCTTCTCTTTCTGGTATCTGATTTCAACAGAACAACAACAACAAAAAAACCCAACCTAAAAATGAGTTAAAATTCGCAATCATCCCAAGCACTGAAAGCAGAAAGGTGCCATGTGTGCGAGAGATGAACAGTCACCATGGAAGATTAGGTTGTAGACCTGACTTCTGTATTTCATTCTGGAAAACATTACTAAAATATTTTTATCTCTTTGTCAGCGTGACTGTCATGTTGGAAACCTAGTTTGTGTGAAAGCTTTCTCTTACATCATGAATTTCAGCAATAGGTATATGTCTGAGACACAGAAACACTGATAATAAATTATTAGAAGGATGTTTTAGTTTAAAAAAGAGAGGAGTGAACAACTCCAGAGCAAGAACCAACTTGAAAAATGAGAGATACCATTAAAAATGAGAGATTCAAGGAAACCAGTGCTGCATCTGTGAATTTACGGAAGCTCTCCTAATAAACAGATTGCAGTTCTGCAATTTTCCAACAATGGATGGATGAGTAAACTCCTTCAACAATGGTCATGGAGAAGTGATCACTGGCACTAAGAAATGTATGGTCTAATGTAAAGAAAAGACAGTACTAACTGTTTCTGGATATGAAAGGAAAAGAGCAGTAGCTGAGAAAATGGGAACCATAATGGTGATGGTGAGTGGAAAAAGGTGGTAAGCATATTGGCAAGAATATTACTGCAATAACACAGTAAATCCAAAAAAAGGAATCTCAGTATCCTGATATCGATGCAGCAACACCTGTTATCATTGCAGAGAATATAAGATGGATAACCTCAACATCATTGGCAGTGCAGTGAGAGCCTCATTCTCTGGGGAAGCAATTATTTGTATCTTTGTCTTTTAAGACCAAACATAACTACAAAGTCCTAGTAGGATACATTAAAATGTGTGACAGACACATTTCTGACATATTCCTATAGCAAATGGTGGCTGTCTGGTGTGGCACTGTACCCCCTCTTACTGATCACTTCCCGCCCTCTCCATGGGGTCTCCCTCCTTCCCCTGCCCCTAGTCCTGGCCACTCCTCGAGTTCTTCCTATTGGTTCCTGTATCCCAACACCGCCCATGTACCACCCCTGTGCCCTGAAACCATTTGCCCAT
>VZRR01010904.1:1235276-1324789 GCA_013398015.1 Oreocharis arfaki | reverse complement strand
GTGCGGGGAGTCCGAGATGGACTGCAGGAGGGCAGAGAATCCCTGCCTTGTCCCAAGAAGCCCCCGCTGCGCTCCCAGGGAAAGCTGCAGCAGCTAAGCAACACCCAGCACTGCAACAGTCTGGTTTCACACAGACCACGCTGCTTTTGCCTCTTAGCACATCTTTTGCTCCACAAGTGAGACAGGGCCTGTATTGCCTTCTGAACCAACCCAGGTGGGAGTCAGGAACCTCTACCAAGATCCTGCCAAATTCATACCCTTAGAAAACTAACTGAAATGCCAGTGCCAGGGACTTGCTATTTTATGAACCTAAATTCACAAATGCAGGCTTTGCTTTCCGCTGTGAGTGAAGAGAGATGACCAGCTTTGAATGTTGACTTTTATCCTTCTTTGTTGCCATTATCATCTAAGTCCCTGACCTAAATGAGAAGCCCAGCCTAGGCGCTTCAGTAAGGTGCCTGCTGTTACACACTATGATTTTTGGTTTCATTAATGTGAAAGCACCCATTTGATTAAATGTCAATGAAGTATGGGTTACTATTTCATTAAATTTGGATATTTACGTCATTTAACTTTATCCATTGAAAATCAGGCATTTTGCCTAATTAACTGTCTAGACTTCCCCTGTAACAGAAAAAAGAGAGCACCCACCTTGGATGGGATGAATCGTTCCCTGGAGGGTAGCTATGACTACAGGCAAGTGCAGATGACTAGCTTAGACTACATGTCTAACTTTTTGCATGGCTAACAAAGCGACACGAATCCTGTCCCTTGACACTTTAGAAAATTCCAACCTTTATCTAAATGAATGAGAATTTTTTTCCTGGAATATAAGTGTTCAAAAACCTGATGATGGTTGCTTCTAAACTCCTGAGAGTTGTATTAAATATAAAAACATTTAAACTTTTGTTATGCTGCTTACTGTGGAAGCATACAGTATTATCATGATTTTTTTTTTTCAGTGTATGTCAGAAGATAAGCTTAATTCTTTCTTAAAAATAATTGCATTTAAGCGCATGAAGTTTTCTTCGCAGGTTTCTTTTACATGGATTAAAAATGTGAATCTAGTTGCTCTGAATTAGCAATGAAAAGCATAGACACTGGAATCAAATTAATAACTGCAAGATCAACAAATGATTGCACATGATTTTAGGATCAGAAGTACAAATTGTCCTTCTTCTCTCCAGTTTAGAGATGAACAAAGCTGAATACTATAGGAATCATAGCAAGAAAATTTTATGTTTGCTCTAGGGATGTAAATTTGGATTGTTTGGCATGTAAATATTGCTTTAGTTTAATAAAGATTCCAACTCTAGAAGCAACCAAGTATCTGTGAGTTTTCCAAAAACAACAGGATGCTGTGCATGCAACAATAAAAAATATTTTATTCTACTTAATATAAATATTTGATTTGAAACTTTTATTCAAATGCACTTTAGAGAAAAATGTAGAACTCGGCACTATCCTTTTAGAGATTAACTTGCTTTGTCTTGACTAAAATTAACCAAAATTCCACTTACTTGCATAAAATGGAAGCAGTGTCAAATTCATATCTGGAATATATGTGCCAGAATTATCTTTACCAATGTTCAGAAATCATATACTCTCCCTTTAGATAGTAAGCCCCCAAAAGCCTTACTGTAAATCAGGGATTTTCTAATCTGAGTAGCGAAAAAGGAAAAGTAACTGTAAAGTGATAAAAAATATTAATTGCTATGTTTCCCTGACAACAAGAACAGAAAAAATACAGTAGATTTTAAGATAAGAGGGATTAGCACATAAATATTTATTAGGTTTTTAAAATTCTTTTGAAAGACACTTATACTCTGCTGCATTAATTCTGGACAATTAGGTGGCTGTAGATCCCAGCATAGTCCTCCCCATTGCCTCCATCACCATCACCACCACTCCTACCACCACAAAAAACCCCCAAGCATTATAGAACGAGATTCCATGACAGTTCTGTCATTTTTGATGGCACCCAAATCCCAATTTACTTTATTCTACTACAATTGTGCCTTCTTATGAGACAGATTGCCTAATGGATTCCTTTTATTTCTTTTATGCTTTTGCTGTGAAAGCTCTGCAAAGACCACTAAAGTTTGCTTAACTGTCTCTCTTTTGCAAAGCTTCTAAGCATTTCAAAATGTGACCCTGAACCACTGGCATCAAATTGAAGAGTTCAGACATTAAACATTTTTGAAAACAAGAATCTGTCTCAACAGAACAAACCAGCAAAGAATATATCATTACCTCCTAGCTTCTTTATGAAAGTTTCTGTTTTCAACATCAAAGAGTTACAAGTGAGATTTAAGAGAAAAAATGAACATGGCAAAAATCTGTTACTTTCAAAGCACACAGGCAAGATAATATAATTCTAAAAGCGGCTCATTTAAAAAAAATATATGTATACTATAAGTATATATAGATATATACCATGATATATCGGTAGGTACACACACACACACATACACACACATATATATATATATGTATATACACCTCTGCATATATACACACCTCAGCAGGACTTGCTGCTTTGATATGATTTAGGGGGAAAAAAAATCTTATATATATTTCATGGTGTGGAGCAGAACTGGAGGGAAAGGAGCATGTACATTTGACAATCACCTTCACAGGTGAGCATGTGAATTTAATTCAATTAGAAGAAAACTGTCCCTACTGCATATTGTTGTTTACTCCTCCAAGAATTGCTGTTGCCAGGTTGTAAGGCATAGGGAGAATACTTTTAGTAATGGATGCCATCTGTACTGATGTTGTGAGTGTGCACTAGTGAGCACAGACAGCACAAGTGTGATACGACAGAAATCTGATCTTCCTTAAGGGATTTTCTCTTTGAATCAGAGAACTACACTTATGTGAGATTTCAACAATTTAAAAGTGGACATGGGTTCCTGATTCACTCAAGGGGCCTAAGCCCTAAACCAGGATTTTTTTTGATTTCTCATCATATTGGGAATTTGTGTATGAACCCAGGGATGTCATTTCAGCTTTGATTCCCTAATAGTAAAAAAGGGCCACAATAATCTTGTCTGATACAACCCTAAGATAAACCCTCCAAAGTTAGTGAGGTAAGCTGGGTTATAAGCATAAGGTAAAAAAAAGTTGTATTTTGTAAAAATATTTTTTGTTTAAAAAAAGTTGCTAAAATTATATTATATAATATATTTCAATGTTAGAATTCCAGAAAATAGGATTACAGAGGTAAGATTAAATGATCAAGGAAATTAGACTGTGGCTCATGCTCAGAGATGCTTGAGATTCTTGCTCTATCCCTTGTGGAATTATAAAACAGTGCAGTGATGGGGCCCATGCCTTTAGCCACCAATGGGTTAATCCTTATGCTATTTGCAAATTGCTTCTGAAATCCCTTTCAGATTATGAAACACCAGGGTGTAAGAATGAGTGCACTAGGTTAGATCAAAGGTCCATCTGTCCAGTACCCTTTTTCTGACAAGGACCAGCCAAAGGGTTCTGAGATATAAGAACAGATCAAAGAAAGAGTAGTCTTATTTCCTGTGTGCTTTCCCAGGAAAACTGGGATATATGCTCGAGAAGCAGTGCCATACAGGTTTCATTGCTGTAACCTACAGACCATGCTGCAGATGAAGGAAACATAGTTCATACAGGGAGGGTGGCTTGAGGATGATCTTATGGCTGGCTTCAAATTTTCTTGTAGCTGCTCTATTAAAAAAATGTATGTCTCTCAGAATCGTCCTCCAGAAGTATCTCCTACTGTTCAGCGACTAGAGAAGAAAACCTACATGAATATTTCAAACTGCATATACAACATTATAATATATTGGTGAAGTGAGATGAATTCTATGCAGGTGTTTAAACCTTCATAACATTTCTAAGGAACTGCACTGCCTGCAAAAGCTGTTAAAGCAGGTACTGAAACAGCAGAGTAAACCCAGAATGGAGTAGTCAACAAGGCAAACATGAGTTTCTCTGTACGGAACAAAGCTATGGGAATCCTAAAAGTTTATAAAATTCTGATAGGGAACAGAAAAACATTAAAAAAAAAACATATTAAGGAGAGGACATAAAACTAGACAAGAATAATACACATGCAGGCTTTTATAATAATAACAAAACTTAAAAAAACCCCCATGGTTGAATTAGAATTTCTGTTACTGAAAACTCCACAATGTTGACACAAAACACAACTCAGAAAATCGGTAGAAGTAACAGGCAGTAGGATCCTACAGAATCAGACCATGCAGAACAGGCAGTGCATTATCCAGATGGAGAGTTCATGGCACCAGTTAGAGACTGGTGCTATACGTTACAGAAATTCTACAGCCAATGCAGCGACTAAAGTAAATGCATACACAAACAGCACAGGATCCAGTGCATTGAAACTGTGTCCTGAAATGCAAGAAATATTCTGCACGTATAAATGAGGATTATAAAGTAATTTCAAAATGCAAAATAGTATCCAAGGCCTAAAGACAAGCAGTAATAACATTGGGAAGCCTTTGTTTACACTCATGTATGCTTAGAAAAGGGCAGAAGAAGGATATTAACTTTTTACCCATAAGTGACTCCTTGCTGACTTATATAGCCAGAGAACACCTAAGTGAAGAAGTACCTCATGGTTTAGTACTGAGCAAGATCTATTTCGTGGCATAAATATCAAAAAGCTATTCTGTAACAGTGATAAAAATGTTCCTAAATTCAGATTTTACTTTACAAGTAGAAGGTCAAATCCATCTATTGCACTGAATTTAAATTAAAAAATTAATTACTTGAAATCATAAAGCTTTTGAAAAGAAATTGAAAGGAACGGACAAATGACAGAAACTGGAAAGGGGGGGTATATAGAGTAGCTTGAAATATCCTGTTTTAGAAGCACAGAATACATCCACCACCTACAGAAAAACTCCAAGAATGTCAACAAGACCAGCAATGTCAAATGGAATGCAAAGAAGACTTAAAAGTAAATGGGTATGTTTCAGAAAAAAAAGCCATATGGTAAGCAAAGAATAGAGAAAAAAAACCCCCAACTTAAAGTCTAGCTTTTTTTTCTTTATATAAAAATAATGGCAGATCATGAAAGACTTTGAGGGACTAGTTTCTAAAGAAATAAAATCTAACAAGAAGGCTTTTAAGGACATAAAGAAAGCAGGAAGTCTAAAAGAGCAAGGAACTATTAACTGAGTGTGTTCTGAAAAATAAAACCGACGCAATAAATTAAAAGAAACAGTGTTGGCCATGGACTAGGTCAAAGAAGGCCCCAAACTGTGCCAAAGACTGACCTTCTACAAAAATGTCAGGAGAAAAGCTTTTGGAAGATAACTGACACAAGGTCAGTTTGTTACTCTCCAACACCTGATAGCACTCTCTCAAGACTTCTAAAGGATCTCGAATGCAACAAGGCTGACATACAGCAGTGGTAGATAATTTGTCACCTAAATAATTTCTGGATGGAGAGGAAAGGAAAGTGGCAAATGTGACTAACTTTAAAAAATGGATTCAGGGTAGAGCATGAGAAGTGAGAACCTAATCAGTCTGACTTTATATCTAGGCAAATTGATAGAAATATGTAACAATGGAATCAGTAAATATGTGGAAAATATAATGGGAAAAGTTAAAACAGCTGCTGCAAAAGAAATTCATACTTTAAAATCTGTTAAGAATGATGAATTTCTAAAAAGAAAGTCAACACTTTATCACAAAAGGCAAAAGACATCAAAGAAATCCTCTCAGTTTCTTTTTAATTTTGACACAATAGTTTAGGGAGAGTGTGGAGAAGACAGGCATAAAGGAGGAGGAAGTCAGGATTGTAGCTGATAGATTTCTTGTGCCTAAGTTTGATATCATCTGCATAACTGATGAACCGAACGCCAGAGAAAAGGGCCCTGTGGGAAGATGAGCAGGATCAATGTCATAGCTGGAGGCTAAGTTGTGTGTTAGGGTCAGCCTGGATTGCTGCAGAGAGTCGAGTTTATTGCACAGATAGATGGTGACTATGAGCTATAGTACAAACCCTTTCCACTTGAGCTATGATGGCAGACACAGATGAGAGGATAAGATGTGGCAGAGGGTGGGAGATGTATTGCAATTGAATAGAGCTGTAAGGATACAGAGAATGATTCTGTTCTTAAACCAGCTGAATGGTGTCTTGGAAAAGCAGATTGTATTCTTATGTGTGCCTGTGCCGCTAAGTAAATCACTTAAATTAATCTTTCACAAGTTTTATGTTTGTTCTACATACTTATGAGGGGTACCATAAAAAAGACAGAAAGGAGATTAATAGTTTTGTCTTTGTAGCAAAGCCCGAATACTGTGCAATAAATAATGCACAGGATCACACACTGTACAATTAATGGACTCGTGGTTTATTAAAATGAGCTCTATCTATATCTTTGCATCAAGGCCAGACTTTTGGAATTAATATTATGTAATGGTGTAATTAAAAACTAAATCATGATGTATATCCTTAAGTAAATCTGCACTGTCATATTTAATTCTAAAGGTTTACTTTCTTTTAAATACATTATATTATAATCTCACATAGCATCTCCTAGTCATTTAATGTTTTTTTGCTTTTATTTATTAATATTTAAATATATTTACCAAAGGAATGTGAATATCAAGTGTTTACATATCATTTTACATTCCAGAGTATATTGCAAATAACCAATTAGTCCTTTCCCAATAATGTGAAAGTAATAAAATTTTTCTTATGAAGTTCCAGAAAAGAAATTAAGTCATAATTAAGAAGAACACAGCTCAAAAGGGATTATTAGGTAGGTGTGATTTCTGACACACATATATTCTCATTCCTGCCTAGAAAATAATTCAGTATTTCATCATTTGAAAATGCCTGAGGACTTGAGCTTTATAGCCCATAAAAGCCGGGAAAAAATACATCCCCCAAGGATGGAGAGCATTACAATTTCATCATTTTCAACCAATCAATGTCTTTTATATTAACAGCTTGAATTACTTGACTCTTCCCTTGGAACACCATTCATCTTTTAATTATAGATGTCAAAAATTTTTCTGTGCAGCAATACAGATTTATTTCTTTATAGAAATGGTCTTGATTAAAACAACAATCACCCTACAATCCTGCTTCTTCTTAAAGTCTATTTTTTAGTTGAGAATTCAAAATACCATTCAATTAAAAACTCTTTTTGCTTTATCTTCTGAGATAAGACAACCAATATTTCAGCACAGTAGAGCACAGCCACCATCGGCACTGAGCCTGTGATACCACTGCATTTACGTCTTTTACAGAAAGGAAACCTTTTCTGTTCTAGACACTAAATCAGTTGTACATTCATTCCAGTAACCTCATATCACTGAGCTCCAGGAAGTGACCCCTTACCTCCTTTCACCTTAGGCATTTTTAAAATATGCAACACTTTGTATAACATTCATTTGTTTGCATAAAATACCAGAGAGGAATGCATTCAATAGAACTGAGTAATAGTCTTTGAAGAGACACTACTGCTCAAGAGAACATTTCAAAAATATAAGTACAAGTGAAACAGTGTCAAGCACCTTGGACATTTTATGCATCAGAACTGTGTACAATATGCATTATAATGCATGTAGAATCCATATACCATTATGGTATGTCCAATGGCAAAGTGCTCTGCTCTGGTCAAATGCCCTCCTGGGTCATGGAAACAAGCTGTCATTGGCACAGTAGCTAGAAGGTCTGGTGGCTGGGGCAGCAGTTTTATTCTGGCCCAGCACCACTCTCATGTAGTTATGCTGCTGCAGTCTCAAAGTTAGGAAGTTAGAAGATTTTTTTAAAAATTGTATTCATGCCTTTTACTTAAGTGTTCTCTATTGCTGTCACAGAGACAGAATTCCTAACAAGATTTCAGACTGAAATGTGGCAAGCATTGCTAGTGGTGGCCTCTCATTATTGCTTTTTGTTCACCATTTCCAAAAGCAGACGGCTAAAGCACAAAACCATGCTGCTGCCACTTAATAAGCAAAGGTGTAGACTTTTAAATTGTTTTATGAATCAAAGATGCTACATTTCACAGAAAGGCCACTGGATTTCATATCTTAAGCTTTTTACTTTAGAAAATTGATTTGTGCTCCTAACTCATGCAGACACTACAAAAAATTTCCTGTAAGATTATCAGTATGATATGACATTGCTTACCATACATCTGAGCCATTTTCATTTCAGATCAGTTTACCTCTTGAGACTGGTAAAGAGAAAAATGAATGCCCTTGATTTGGCCTACTTGGTTTGCATACTCAAGATTGCCCTGCCATCCCAAAATTACCTGTAAGATCTCTCACTTATGTAAACTGAAAGCCAGTATTTGTGTTTCATTGTCACCGAAAATACTTGTCCTTTTAATTTATTTCAAGTTTGCAATACATGCAGATATTTAATACTGCAGCAGCAAAAGCAGTATTGATTTCTGCATTGAATTCCATAAAGACAAATTAAAAGTGTGTAATATTGTCATGTAGAACTTCAATGTAAAATATCTCAATTCTCTGGGTGATTATTTTTCAAGGATTGAAAGAACAAAATTCTATGACGATTGCTGATGCACATGAAAGATGAACAAAAGCAACAAATGATGGCTATAAGCCAAAATTACAGAAGAAATTCCCATGTGTTAGCTCATGCTATTTCATGCATGTTGATGACTTTGCTTCTCTTTGTACAGATTAAAGCACAGCTATGTATTTATTTAAAAACTATGGATACCTTCCTCTCTGGCGGTTTGTGCACAGGGTCAGAAAAGCCAACGTGAACTCTCTACTTACATTTGTTTTATGTAAATGACATTTGGGGTTTCAAGCATGAGAGAATGACTTGTTGGTCCCCAAATGAGGAGAATCAATCAAGCAAGTTAACTCTTCCAAGCATCTTGAGCCCTCCCCTAACACATTGACTAGAGTGTGCTCTACTGCTTCCTGACCGTGGGCCCTCTCCCAGTAGCCTCCACTGCAGTGGAGCTGTGCTGTGCTCATAAAGCATGGGCAGGGATATCTTACACTAGTTTATAGAAAAAGGATGGCCTAGCTGTGATTTAAACTTTTTTTTAAATTACAAGAGTATCTAAATTGACTTTAATTGAATATTAAACCCAATTTCTACACCTTTTATTACGATATCTTAATTTTTCCTTAAGGTTGTGTGGTAGTAATCTAACAAAATACTGCTATTCACTTCCACATGTACTGTTTTGTTCATTGTGATGAAGATGTTTTCCATCTTTTGCCTCACAAAATATTAGTAAAGTAAAATGCCTTATTGAAACTACTTTCAAGCACAATAAAAACATGTTCTTACTTGTTTAAGTTTCTTTAGATCTTCATCAAGTTCCAAGTTGTCCAAAATAACAGCAACAAACAAGCTGAGTAGAATCTAAAAAACAATTGTAAATGAATTGTTAAAGTTTATCTTCATTTTCTTAAGAAGTACTATTAAATAATATGGAAAAATGACGGCCCTGCTGATGTAAACAAGATCCTTGCCTTTGACATCTGTTGAACTAATATCACCTGCTGCTATATATCTGCTAGCCATTTTGCAAGTAGTAAATTGTTTTTTATCTTACCATGCAATTAGCATGAGTTTAAAAATGCTCAGTTCTAGGTTTGATGATCAATACATTATATATGTCTAACAGCATACTCATTTGAATGTACTGCACATGAAGAGAAAATTAATCAGAAATAATAACAACAACAAAAACAACAAAAAAAAACAACAAAACAAACAATAATAATAATAGTAAAATAAATGCAAAGCAAAATCCTAAAATATCTTGTAAAGCTAAGGTGGTTTTCAGTTAAGGTGTGAGTTTTTAGCCACCTGACACTAATTTACTTTACGGACTTCCTTTATGCTCAGAGTGCCTCTGTGAAAAGTAGCTCACTCCACTTCGGAAGAAAAGTAAGCTGCTTCATTATTTGCATGCATGACATGTATAGGAAACTTACGTCACAGGACAGGAAAATCATGTGCCTCCCTTTACTCTACATTAAATATTATTTAGATACGTTTCTAGGAGGAAGAATCCCAGGGAGAAAAAAAAAAAGGTGTGTATTAGTATCAGACTATTACATTTTCCTTGTGTACAGATACTGACCAGAGGCCAAAGAAGCTGAAAATGAGACTGATATAGCTGAGAAGCAGACAGAATTAGGAGAGCATGGTAGGTGAGGAAGGATGTATCAGCATATATCATCAGACAACTTATATCTCAAGGCAATAAATGTGTATATATATATATATAAGTCAACAGCTGTCAGCAACTGCCGAGGTTTTAGTCTCTGAAGTTCTATGCAAACATCCTCAAACACACTGAGCTTCTATAGGCAAGCACCAATTTCTGATATACCAGAGAAGTACCAGAAAGTATCCTTTTTTTTTTTAAGCGAGGTACAGGCATAGAATTTTTCTGTGGTCTTGGACCCTGAGTGACAACCACAGCAAACAGATCCTTCCACCACTACGTGTAAACGAAGTGTAAGTTTACCTGTCATACTGGAAATTTATTCCTCACCTATATAGAAGATGAAATTTAAGTGGCTTAGTACACCAGACTAGGAGTTTGGAACTCAAACTGCATCTGAGTTGAGTGTGTGGTCCTTATTCCAAGGCAGGATTTTCTTTCCCTCCATGAACTATAAAGGTACAGAAGACATAGGAAGGACTCTGGCCCACAAATTTTAAAAAGCCAGTGTTCAGAAAAAACAATGTTCTTTTAACAGGAAGCTGGCTTTAGCAATATGTAGAATTTCCTGCACTTATTCAAAGTGACATATTGTATGTGCCACATAAACAATACAATATATAATTTTCAGTGATCTAAATACTACGAACAGTGGAAGTAAAGATAGCATTCAAAACAGCAATGCAAGACCGAATTCTGACAAAATACATAATCCCTGGCACAATGTAGAGGCCCAGAGAAGCTGACTTTAGTTTCAGGATGGACTGTGGTGGTGCACCCGCTCATCCCACTCAGGCCACACTGTGATCTGAGAAATGCTCATTAGGCCTTGGCCTTGATGAACTGCACTCGGACTGAGCCCCCCTTGAGCTTATCAGAAACACTGTCTGTTCCCTAAACAGGGAACTAACAGATGTCTAACGAGCACCTGAATTTTAGCGAACAGCCTGGGAACATATTATTCTTGCCCCCAGAACAGCCCAAGAGGAATATTTCTGTTGTTGAACCTTCAAAGAAAGTTACTGACTCAAGTTGCGGCCAGGATGGAAAATTACTATGACTAAAGTCCACTCCGTAATGATCCTATAAACAGCGGTCAAAGTGAGATCCTTTTGAGCTCTCAATTCCCAGAAGAAGGGGTGAATGTGTATGTCTCAAACACCGATAACTGGATGGCTGGGGAGCCAGCCCAGGACTTTTAGTAATACCAGGCAAAAATTGTTGGTAATAATCAATGACCATAGGTATTAAAATTCCACAGGAAAGAACAAGGTTTAGATGGAGAATTGGGGTGAGGCAGAGATAGGGCAGCACTTTTCCACCAGCTAAAACAAAATACCGTACAGTGCAAGTGCAAGAATGACTTGATATGGATATGGACATGGCATGGGCATGGACTATAGGGTGGGACTGACACCACCAAAGACCCCCAAAGCCCCCTAACCCATTTTCAGAAGGCCTGAAAGAACAGACTGTGCATGATAATTAATTAGCATAGAAGGAGAGAAACCTGTCCATTAAAATGTTTCCCCCCAAGCCTAGGCAGCACCCTCCAGTACCCTGGACATCCCACTGGCTGTACCGACATGTCTGGATTGACACTCACTAGCTGGATAATCATCCCCAGGATCCTGGACATCTCATGAGCCAGGCTGATGCTGCTGGATTGATGCTGACTCAAACCAGGCTCAGCATCCCCCCAGCTGGATTAATGCTGGAAACAGGACTAGTGATCTCTTTTTTCTCTCTCTTTTTCTGTCTCTTTTCTTTCTTTAATTCATCTATATATCTTTAATGTCTCTCTTCCCTTTCAGCTTACCTCTTTACCCAAAATCTACTGCCTTGTGCTTATATAGTAGGTCATATACTATAGTCAACATACTAATTTCCATGCCAAGTGGAACTTTCTGATTGTTTGTGGACACTCTGACTTTTGTCATTCCTTTTTACCAACAAGCATTTAGGAATCTTAGGTACTTCCTTCACCTTAAGGGTGGGTTGTCACACACAAACTACTTTGATCTCTAGTTGCTAATGAACAGTTTTGCTATAATTCTGTCAAGATTTTACAGTATGGTGTTTTCCTTCTTCAGATATCCTGTTCATTCTATGAAACTCCAGTACATGCTGCTCAAAGCATACCAGCTAAGGAAGTTCAGTTCCACACTAAAAAGACATACAGTACTCATTAAATGTATCACCCGTTACAGTCTTGCTGATTCATTCACTGATATGTATCAAGGCAAGACCTTCATTAACTCCCTTTTTGCTTTTTTCCAACAAGAACCAAAGAAAATGTACCACAAAAGAGAAGTTAAATGCAAACTTGTTATTTGTTTAACTTCCTCTGCCGCCATCTCAACTAATAACAGTCCTTGTTTCCAAGTGAGGGAGTCTTTTTTGAGCTTCAGTTTTCTTTTGCCTTCAAATGTGAAACCTATTAATTTCTTTCCAAGTCTCTACAGTCTGCTATGCCAAATGCCTGCAATTATCATTCTCAATTCTAATTGTTCCCCCTCTTCTGGTTGGTGAGAGTAAATTCTTCATTTGACTTTTGTTATTCACTGATGCCTGTTTATTCTTAGAATGCTTCTTTTTGGTTTTAGCAGCAGCCCAACCATTTTTATGCTCCCTTAGCAGTTCCATGCTATTTTCTTTCAAATTTCTTTTGCCTACAGACATCTGTGTCCTATACAGTTTTCCCTTCCAAGGTCTGAGGAAGATCTTAGAACTGAAACTCACAATTTTGTAAGCCCAGATAGTTCTGCAAAGTTGTCTTTGCAGGGTTTCTTCATTCATGTCGAATTTGCATAGGTGAATGAGAAGAAAAGTGAACCCTTACGAGCAAAGCAAGGACTGTGCATTTAAATGCAAATTCCCTGCCAAAGGACTGAGGATAGTGTACTGAAAAGTGACTTCGTTCCTAGCAAAATCAGTAAACAAATAAAGTCTCAGATGACTCTTTCAAAATAGGAAACATAAAGCAGAATACTAAAATTGTTTTTACAGCTAAATTATTTCTCAACTAAGATGTGAGTTTTCAGCAGAGAGGTCACTTGACACAATTTTACTTCATGGACTTGCTTAATGCTTATCTAAGATAAAAATGTATTCCTGATTAGAAAATGTTCTTGATGTAGAATCAAAAAAAATCAGTAAGATTCTCTTACAATACAAGTAACTGCTTTCAAATCCATGACCAAAAACTCATTTCCCTTTTGCTTTATAATGCCAATTCCCAAGGAGTTTTAAAGATCACTCCAGCATGAAAAGCTGTATTTTCTGACCCTTGCAAGCAAATGTCCTATATATCTTCTGATACATACATTTGTTTGGCTTATACTTTAATGTGATTAAGCAGCTCTAAGAGCATGAAATGCACTTTATTGCCATTTATAAAGTGGTTGAGTTTTCAATCCATATGAAGGAATCCATTGCACCCACAATTGTTGTCCGATTATTCAGTCTTTAGAAGAGAAATGGGTTATATTGTAAAGTAAAAGATAGAAGCTGGTGGAGATCGTACAAATACAGTTACTATCTTATGTAAGTAGACACCTGAGCAGAGAAAGAAAATGGAATGAAGAAATTGAAAATAAGAGTAAGTGCATCAAAACCTGCAGTGAATGGAAAACACAAAATGAGCAATAGTAGGAGTGAATTAAGGGTGCATAAAATGGTTATTTTCCTGATTGTAGTATTTTCTCTGTGTTGGTACTCAAATAAAGTACCAAGCCCTTATTGATATGGGATAACCAAAGAGATGTTTTCCTTCCCATTTTCTCTATAAAAGAATGTAATAATTCCATTTGAAATGTATACTGGAAAAAAAGTTGGCTTCTGTTTTTTTTTTTTTTTTTTTTTTTTTAATATAATCCACATTTCTGTTTACATGCAGGAGCTGCTGTATTAGTTCTCATCATTTATTGCTTGATATACCATATCATATATTTTCCATGAATTGATTTTGTATCAGGCAACAGGACAGTAGGGATGACTAGTTAAAGGTTTGTATCTTAAGGTTCTACACTTCTCACTTTAATTGCTGTTGCAAAGAAAATGCAATGAAAGCTGAGGAGACCAGTTCTACATGACAAATAAAATCACTTTGAAATCATTAGAGCTGTGAAGGTACAAGACAGATAATAATTATATTGCTGGTCTAGCAGTGTGACTTGGATCTAAGAAGAACAACACCTCACAGCGGAACAAAGGCCACCACCTCGTGTCACATGGCTGAAGGGTAAATTTATTCTACCACATCCACAAACTAAAAAAGCCACCTATGCTAAAGACGAGCATCACAAATAGTTTTAACTAGGTGAGAATAATAAGCAATAAAAAAGCTATGAGAATAATTGTGCTAGTTTAGAAACAAAATGAAGCACAAAAATTAAATGAAGCACAGCACATTTGTGAGTGAAAACTTACCAGAGTAGCAAAAAGATGATATAGTATAAAATAAATAGCAACTACTGGTGCCCACATATGTCCTACAGCATTCAGTGTCTGGTCCATGACATCCACCCATCCTTCCTGTGTGAGAATCTGAAACATTGACATGAATGCCTGCAAGAAAGAGAATTGCAAACATATTAACAAATCACATTAATATGGTTTTATTGAAGCATTCCTAAAACTGATTTAACAGAGCAGAACACCTGTTTTGGTTTGCTTTTTTAAACCTTGACAAATACATTTAACTTTTAAAGCCAAGTGAAAGGCTATTCATGAGCTAAAGGACAAATAAATAGCTTGATCTTTGGCAGAACTGTAATCTGCAATTTGTAACATAGTCCTAGTTTCATTAGCCCATACAAAGAATTTTTTGGTTTCCTTCAGGGCTGAAAAAATAGGGTAAATATCCTGAGCATCAGAGATCATTGTTTTGAGTGATATACTGTATTGTGATTTTTTGATTATGCTTTTTTTTCCATGTTCCCTCTCCACAAATATACCTATAATAAAGAGTAATAATTAAATGTGACCATAAATTATGTTACCTTAATAGCAGAAGTGTTTTAGGCACTCCACGGACGAGAATAACCAACACACAGCAAGGTCTCTATCTGCACTTGATTCAGCCAATCAGACTTTTTCTCTATATTTTGTAAATAGCATTTTTTTTTGCGGAAATACTCCTGTAACATTTTCAAATTCCTTGAGACCAGGTATACATGTCAAAAATATAGGAAATAATGGGAATGTTTCAAATGACATTTAGCCATAGGAACATATGAAAGCAGATAAGCCTAGAACCCAGACACCTTTGAAACCCCAGCTAGAGCCTGCAGCACCGACCAGAATTGAACTCAGTATGAGCAATATGTAACTGTGAGATGTACATCCTACACAGACACTGAGGAACGCACACTGCCTGGGAAATAGAAGTTTGACTATGGTATCAAAGTGAAATGTGGATCTTGACAGGATCAACTGTCTCAATGAGGCCAAACTATTGTATAAGTTTCTTTTGCTTTTGCCTGACATCCACAGTATTCTCTTTCCAGACAGCAAGGATCAAAGCTGGTATCTACTGAAGTTTATGCATAACAAAAAAGTTTTAGAAACTGAAGACATCAACAATGCAGCTTACAGCTAAGAAGATTCCTAGAATTCAAGATGTTAACATAGTTACAAGGATATATTAGATCTGTGCTCAGTGTGCCCAGCAGCAGCAAATTAACACATTAATGCGATGACACAAAGAGAACAGGATTCTTCTTGTCAAACCTGCCAGAAAACACTGCCCAGACAGCCCTTCACATCAACTTACTCTAAGCCAAAACCTGTGCTGGAAAAGCTGAAAACATGTAGATATACAAACTTATGTGCTTGGGAAACAGTGAAATGGTTCTAATTCAGTTTTAAGGCTGCTGGCAAAAGTAACTGGGTGGGAGACTTCAAGTTTATATTATCATTATAAACCACAGGTAAATACTTGGCTTGGGCTCTTTATCAAGTTTATAGAGTTTTTCAAACAAAACAATTATTTCTCTAAGCAGTTTCTTCCAATGCAAACAGAACTGTTAAGGTTCCCACCCTTAAGGGAGTCCACTCCAGATTGTGACTTCTAACGTGAACTGAAAGCATATTTACTCTAGAGAAGACTGTCCATGTACATGCATGCAGCACTTGGTTTTGGCCCTACGTGACATCCCTATGGCTAACAAACATTAATATGTGGTGACACGAAGCTGTTTCAAACTATCTGAAATAATGAGGAGGACGTGGCATGACTTGCTACATGCTGTTTCTGTGTAATCAAGTGTATATCAAGGACTATCTGCCCTTTTGCGGAAAGGAAGGCCTGCAAGTACAAAGCATGCTGGGATGGTGTAACAGGGCTGGGTAAGACAGGGACAGTCCAATCCAGTGCATCTTGTTATGCAGGCACTGCATAAAAGACACCGCCTTTTTGGAGCGCCCAGTTGGAGAGAACAATTTCCAGGTCTGTACCCAGAGCTTGCCTTGGAGAAAGTTTGCTGGAAGCAGAAAGGAAGTTGACAACTAAGCAGTATCAGAAGACCACTGATACTGCCTGTCCATTCTTCCATTGACCACAGATAAGGATTCTAGCACAAAAGCTTTTTTTCCTTTGTTGATTTAAATAATACATATTTTAAAGTGCAAAGATTGAATCATGTTTCCTCTAGGTCATGTTCGGAGGAAGAACTATGAATTTTTACTCTATTACAGGGCTCACAAACATTTAGCTGCTGAGGGTTTTGTAAGAAATTTGCCTGCTGACTCACACAAAAAAGCCCCTCACCAAAGTCTGACTTCATTTCTTATTGCTGCTGTGTTCTGTGGCACTCTGAAGCAGACAGAAGCCCAAACACTCTGCTAGGTTAAGACCAAGAAGTTTGAGAGCTATTTCTACAGTTGCTTTTCAGAATTAATTCATACTATTAATGCTTCAACCTACAAGTCCAAATTACTCACAAGAAGTGAGAAGCTAAAATGAACATGGAGCAGATCAAGGCATCCAAATGAGCAATCACACACATTCAGAGAGAAGTTAAACATCAGACTTCTATTTCTGCACCAGAAACATCCTGACCAAATGTAAAGTCTCAGCCTTTCTTTTGAACACACAGATTCCACAGAGGACGAAGGCTAGCATGAACTAGAAGCAGCAGAGAAAAATGCTGGCAACTACCTTTCTGTAAATTCATTAAGGTGGTTAAAGACTTTGGTATGTCATGCATTTGAAGAGGCCGAGCATGAGGGCTGAAATTTGCACAGTGCCCTGTGCTTTATGTTTCTCCCTCGAATACTGGCCTCAAGCAGCACGTTGCCAACCTACACCCAGATCCTCCCTTCAAATGAGTGCCCCCTCCCAGCCACGTGCACGGACTCTACACTGTGCAAAATTACAAACCCTTATTACTAATTCTTTTCCTTATAAAAAAAATTATTTGCTCCCCATGCAAGACATGCAGAGAAAGAAACATTTGGAATCTTTATCTAGGAGAGGCCTTTTGTAGCCAGCTAAGCAGGCATGAAAAAAGCAGAAATTCAGGCTCCTTTACATCTGCCAGTGGTGCTTTAGGGTGAAGAAGACAAGGACCCCATCAGTGCTCAGCACTGCTTCTTGGGTGTCAGGTTCCCTCTGTAATGGGAAACTGAAGCTAAACCAGGAAGCTGTCATTTGCCTGCACTCAGAGCATCTCTGGAGCCAGTGGCCATTGTACCTGGCTGGTGTGGCACTCCTTGCTGAAACATAAGGTGGGCACTACATTGAGTAATACATCCCACTGCTGGCTTTAAAAACCCCTGAGGGACTGGATAACTGAACTAGAGCAGTATCCTTTCTTCTGAATCCCACTTAGCTACCACAGCTCACTGCTTCTAAAAATATATATATTTTACTCAATTCTTCAAGGTATAAAAATACCTTCAGTACTATGTTGTGGACTCCTCATTAATACAAGCACTAGATTAATGTGGAGAAAACATTCTTCTAACATGAAAAAAATTAATCTTCCATCCAAACCAGTTGTCCATAAAGCATATAGTTTTATAAAATAGCCTTTCAATATAATTTAAGCATTTCATTATAACATTAAAGTCCAGTATAATGCAAAACATTTTTTGAAGTAAATAAAGCAGTGCACAATGAGTATGTGCTTTGCACCAAGCAATCTTCTTTAGAGCAAGTTATTTTTAGCTGAAAGGTGTACCTCCCACTGTTTATTTTAAAATTAATTTGAAATGCAACCAGCTGACAGAATCAACATCTGTGAAGACGAGACTTAGAAATTTATGCAAATGGTGATTTTCTGAATTAATTTGTGTTATAGAAAAAACTGTCAATTTCTTTGAGTATTTATGCCCTGTTACTTAATGAGCTGTTTTGATGATGGAAATCAAACTACCTTTTTATTTATAGTGTAAGATTGGCAAAGGTTTGGTATAAAATATGAGCCAAAGTGCCAGTTCTGACATCTTGTCCAACTGTAACAGGAGTAGTGCCACACAAATTACTACTCACAGTTATAATGTACTTGTCTTGTAACTGGTGCTTGTCCACAAAATTTTAGGGACCAAATTCCACTGGCCTAATTCATAGAAGCAGTTCTAAAATCATTGGAATTACTTCTGCAAATTAAGTAAACAGGGTTTAGAATATTGCTGTAACATCTTTGCAAACTGTTCTACCAGCAGAAACTTATGTTTTCCTTCTGACACAGTCATGAGGGCTCAGTAATGCCCTGAGAGAAGAGTAACCAACCTGTAAAAATGTGGCAGTGATACTGAGATTTTAACTGTATCAGAGAATTAAGACTGCACTGTTCATCTTTTTTAAATGGGTGTTGATTAGATGGAACCAATATTTCACACCATGAACTTTCTCCAAGCTCAAGGCTAGGAGCAGAGGCTTGGTTTTGTGAAAACTGGGGGATTATTGCTTCTGTGATCAATTGGGCCTGGCTTTCATCTTGTGTTGACCCATTTAAAAGAAGGGCAGCATTCCCAGCATTGTAACTTGAGACAGAGAGCAGTCAGCACACAACCCCAAACTCCAAAAGAAACCGGGGCATGGAAGTCAGAGACACTAACAACATGTTTTGTTCTCCATACAGTGAATTTTCTTAGCAGCCACCTTAAACCTATGCCTTTGAGCAGTTTCCCCTTCCCATGCCTTCTTCAGGGGGCCCAGCCTGTCCTTCCTCATGGCTCAATATGTGCAGCCTAAGAAGACGTGCAAAAATAAGAGATGGCAGATTGGTTAAAAACAGTAAAGCAAACATCTATATTTTTATACTTAGTATTAGAGAGAAAGTCAGTCCATTTGGCAACTTGTAATGGCCAAAAGAAGGGCGAAATTAGTAGCTATGGCAACAGTGAGCTTGTGCCTATTGATTTTCATCAGGAAACCATGTGAAAACATGCAATTTAGAGGCATTAGCAAAAGGAGGAGGTCTATTTGTTCCAAAACCCATACTGTGCCTTCTTATAAAGCACTTAGTTTCAAAATGATTTTAGGTTTTGTCTGTTTCAGTGTAGAAAACACTTTAATGTACAAACTCAAAATTTAGTCTCTATTGTCATCATTTTTGTTATCAGGCTTGTTGTCTCCTTATTTGTAACTGAAAAAAACCCCACAGCAGCAGCCCTGGCTATTTAAGGTTTGCCCTTCTTCAAGAGTAAGGTTTTAATAACTTATCTTAGCAAATTCTGGTATTGAAGACTTCATATCATCTCGTATGTTACACAGCGTGTCTTCAGTCACGTTTTGAAAATAATTACACTTGTCTTTTTGCAAACTGATTCAGTTACCTTTATCCATGACAGAAAATGTGAGAACTCCCCAGACTTTGCTAGGAAGACACACTCCTTTAGCGGGATACAACTATTTCACACTATCAATCACAATTTTGAGTACAAAATTTTCACTGAATTTTAACCTACGAAGAGATGCTTCACTATAAAACTGCAAAAAGAAACCACATACTGCAAATTTTACACTTCTGAAACAAATATAACAACGTGAATATGAATACAAATAAAAAAATAAATAATGAGAGAGTCATGCTTCTGGCTAGCATAAGAAAAATATTGAAAACATTTCAATCCAGTACTGCTGGAACACTCTTCTATTGCTGCTAACAGCTCTTCTCTTTTTCCAGAACTAAAGTCAGAAAATAGAAGACAAGTAAAGAAATTTTCTGTTTGTAAAAACACTGAATAATTTGTTGGAGAAAATATTTTTTCACTCTTCAAACATGTATTTAGTATTTACATACACCTGTTAAAATTCAATATGCTAGAAGCCCTTATTGAAGCTTAAATGGCAGCAAATTAAAATGATCAAAATAATCCAAAACTATACTAATGTATTGATATAAATTGGCAATTTTTCATTGCAAGTGGATCTTTCTCAGGTACTTATATCAATTTATCTAGTTAAAATGTGCAGGTGAATGCAATCCTGTCTTATTTTAATCATACTACAATTATTCTTTCAGGACTTTCATTGACATTTTGCATAAATAATAACATGAATCTAAACCAGTATTCCATGGTGATTTGAAACCTGAAGTTTGAAGTTTTTTCAGAAGGTGTAGATGGGAATTGACCATAGAATATGCTGGTAATATAACCTGATTTAGAGACCTGACTTAATTAGGAAAGCTTAAGTTTTATTTCATTTTTTAATTTTCTTCAGCATTTAATGAATTATACTGAATATCTAATTCTACTGGCTGCTTTTCGGAGCATGTTTTCCAAAACAGAAAGCATAGTGTTACATTATTCCCTGTGGGTAGGCATTTTTTTGTCTCACATTTGATGGCCAGCTTCCCATACATCAAGTTCAGCTTGATAATTACAAATTGTTGTTTAGCCATTTTGTTCACTAAATGCATGACCCTTGAGGCTGCCTTATTCATTGTTATTTAATTGTTCCAACCAATGCACTTTCACTAAAATAGATACATTGGATAACCAAACTGGAATGACAGAAACAAATAAATTGTCACTGGAACCAATCCATGTACACTCAGTCTAATCCACTATTAAAGAAATTACATTATTTTCATTCAGAACACTGTGCTTCAATAAATACATTAGTTCCAATTTCCATTGATTTTCAATGTTCTGTTCTGACTTAACACAATGCCCATAAATATCCATTATTTATACCCAAAAGGCAAACACTTATTTTGTCAATGCAGACAGGTTTTATAACCCCGTGTAAAACAAGCATTCCTGTACAAATCAAGAACAATTGCTTTCACAATATGAATATATAAATCATGTGTAGACATGCTTTATATAAATTCTCGGATTAATATTCGTGCCTGTGGACATGAATCCTCTTCCTGTAACATGCTAGAGTACTGTTGAGCCGTATGATGTGTTGTGTCATCATCACAGTGCATAGGTAAAATTTCTCTATGTTCCCTTGACTGCAGAAATAGAATACCTATCTCAAGGAAAGATGGCTTTCACTGCAGAAGGACTACAGGAACGCTATTACACCCAAAAAATACTTTTTTTTAATCTATACATATGGAGATAAATTGCATCATGTTTCTCAGAAGGAAAGGAAGACTGCTAATGTAATATATATAATAGAATCTGTCCTGTTTTGGGCTGGGATAGAGTTAATTTTCTTCCTAGTAGCTGGCACAATGCTGTATTTTGGATTTAAGATAAAAATGATGTTGATAATGCCCTGATGTTTTAGTTGGTGCTGAGCAGTGCTTGCACAGAGTCAGGGCCTTTCCTGCCTCTCACCCCACCAGTGAACAGGCTGAGGGTGCACAAGAGGCTGGGAGGGGACACAGCCAGGACAGCCAATCCCAAATGACCAAAGGGATATCCCATCCCATATGCCATCACGGTCACCATATAAACTGGGGGCAAAGCCGGTTAGGGGCTGCAGATCGGGAGCTGGCTGAGCATCGGTCAGCATACAGTGAGCAATGGCATTGTGAGCATTTGTACATTCTGTACATTGTGATTTTGTACATTCTAATTCTTTCATCACTATTGTGTCTCCTTCCATTTCTGCCCTACTAAAATTTCTTTATTTCAGCCTACAAATTTTGCTTATTTTTTCCCAATTCTCTCCCCTATCTCACTGCAGGGGGAGGATTGAACAAGTGGCTGTGTAATGTCTAGCTACTGGCCAGGTTAAACCATGACAAAATCACAGAATCCTTAGGATAGAAAGGACCTTTAAGATCATTTAGTCCAATCATTAACCAAACACTGACAAGTCCGCCATCTATGGTAAAAAAATATCCATGATAAGAAAATAGCAACAAGCAATGAGTAATCAGTGCTTTTTATACTTGCCCTTGGAAAGGTTGTAAATCTATCCAGTTCTTCCACAAAGCAAAACATTTGTAAACTGATTGCTGACATTACGATCAAAAGACTGGCAGTAAATACTACCAAACTCCCAAGTTTTTTTCCTGGTCCAAATATCTTATACACAAAATCCTCCAAAGCAGGAGAAATCTTTATAAGCCGAACTACTCTAAGAACCTGCAAAGAAAGAGAAAAATGCAAATGTATCAATTATTTGAATATCACATTAATCAACAACGTTCAAAATATCAGGCATCCATGGCCAAAAAGGGACCTGCAGCCTTGTAGACCAATAAATATCAAATTGCCACCACTTGTAACAGATGACAAATTGTGTGTTAGGTTAAAACCACAAAACCTGGAACATAAGCATCATTGGGGCATACAGGCATGGGATGATAGTACAGGGAGGACCCAAGGTCTCCAAGGCTGTAGTCAACTCACCAATCATGAAGAGTCATTGCAGAAATGCAATTGGGTAAATCCAGCTGTGGGGTAACAAAGGGAACAAAGACATAGACAAAACACATCACAGATATTAAATCTGAATGTAATGTGGAATTAGAGACCAAAGGATGTTTATAGTGTGCTACCAAACATAAGAATGGCTCCAGGCAGGAGTCAAAGCGCATCAGTCTAGGTTCAGTAACTGAGAAGGGCTAGGTAAATGGCTCCAGTTTGATTATCATCACTGTTAAAATTTCATTATTATACTAAATGGACAGCATCCTGAACAGCCTTTGATGAAAGCTCTACTTTGAGCAGTGGGCTCAACGAGATGGCTTTGAAAGGCCTCTTCCAACTTATAATTCTCTGATTTTATGATATTTGTTACATCAGGTTACATATTCACATAAAGAACTGCCAAGTCTTCTTCCACAGATCATCTTTCCATTTCAGTGACCTGAGGCAAAATTGTTTGGCATTATGTACCGCATAACCTAGCAAATTTGGTAATGAACGTATTTTGCTATTTCATATCATATATAACATGGGAAATTTTGGGTGGTGTTTCACAGTATCAGAAACTCAGTATCACACAACAGCATTGTTTGCCCCTGACATGTTTGACATATCTCAGTAGTGGCAGCAAAACTTTGACTTTGTGTGGAACTCCTCACCCATTTGCTGCTGAGTCTACCTTAAAAGAGCTGCTGACAGCTCTGATTTTCCTATTTCTGCCATTGATGTTGACACAGTGACATGAACATCAGTATCAACAAGAGGCAGTGGCAGCAACCATAGTTGCTGAAGACAACAGACAGCAGCATATGGGGCAACTGAGATTCTGCAGTTCTTAGGAAGAAAAAGACACTCTATTCCAAGGTATCACCTGGATTTCCACAAGAATCATATTGGAAGTAAAACATAGGAATTACAGTGCAATTATTGGCTGACCTTATGTACAAGTCAAATACTATTACCATGCTGTTTTTGGAAAGAAAGAAAGTATGACAGAAGTTGTTCATGTAATGAGTTCACTGTACCCTGTACCTTGCTAATAATATGCACCTTTGGCTTTCACATGAAGCTCATCTCCCTACCCATTTGTAAGGTATGCAGAATATGCTTATCATCTAGATTTAACTACCAAAGGTGGAAGAGAGAGAGTCAACTCAAGAGAGCAACTTATTCCAAGCATACCAGAGCCCTTAGGTGAGACAGGATGAGCCTCTGCTGTCTTCAGCGGCAAAGACAAACAAGGGTCCTGGATTCAGGGGTTACACTAGACAGCTCAGCTTTCACAGCATTAGCACAGGGTGAGATAAAGTCCTTTCTTTCATATTGGTACCCTGACTACATTACATATAATCTGAGTCCATGAAACTGGCTAACAAGGCAGACAGCGAGATGAGCGAGATTTCCAAGTACTATTAACATGTAAACACAGTGCCTTCTTCCTTACAAGATTTACTCATGGTGTAAATATTAGCTCTGCTCCCATCAATACTAGTTTCAACACGGACCCCAGTGGGGAGAAGATTTCATGCTAGTTGGTATTCTGAATGTTGTTTTAGATAAACTCAATTATCTGCCTTACTTTTTTCCCTTTTCTTTGGGGAACTTTATTGACCTTTAAGCAACACACTAATCTTATTGATACTATTTGGTTTCTTCATTTATTTTCATTAGGTGACAAATTGAATCTAGAAGTACATTCTAATGAATTTATGCATTTTGTGTAATTGGACTGCAAATTGCATTAAATTTAGGAGCTGTACAAGATGCACTATTTGGATTAAATATAACAATATATTAAAAACAGATCAAAATGAATAATACGAAAGAGGAATACAAATACAATACAAATAATGGCTGCATCTCCTGCAAGGGATTATAGTTATTCAGAAAATGACTCTGCAGTATTTTCCACAAGCACAAATACAATACCATCTCTTCAGTCCAGTATAGGTTAAATTCTGTTTAAACCTCTCCTTTTTATGCTGGTTCATTACAGAACTCTGCAATAATATGCAAAATCTGTCATTTCTCCACTAATTCTATGTCTTACAGATAATAGCCATGTAACAGTCCTTTGCTGCAGTCTTTCACAGAGGGCTTTGCAAAGTGTCTTGAATGAATGCACAGTGAATGCAAGAAAGATAGGTGGGAGGGTGGACAGTAGCCAACGTAGCAAAGAGTGAGTGATGTGCTGGTAAAAGGTAATGATACAGACCAATGAATAATGCAAACTGAAATGTATGCAAGGAGGGCTAGACAAGCCAAACAATAATTCATGCTTGCTATCCTGGAATGTGTCAAGAAGGACTTCTGTTTTCAGTAATCTGTTTTGTTGGCTGACAAAGAACACATTTACCCTGTCATCATAAATACCTAAACGCCTGGAAATCTGCCTAACATTAAGATGTATTCATGTGAAAAAGACTTTTTGACCTTGGTTGATTTGAAAATGTGTTATCTAGCTTGCCCAGAACTTAACTGTGGAGGAATATGGTGTGTACCTTACATGCTGACATCAAAGGTATTCTGCAACCTTCCAATCATTCACCTCCTAGGGGATTTGGATTGCAAAATACAACCCAAATCTTTCAGTGTAGCAGGTGTTTCTGCTTGTAAAATGTATGTCTTTCATACATTTTGGAAAAAAAATCACATCTTGAAATTTTCTGTCATAAAAGCTAGCACTATGTAATAAAAAAAACCACCACCACCACCACCAGTGCTCTACTGAACTAATTAAATCCATTAAAAAGAAAAGACTTGTTATTTTATTATCAGCATCTGGCTACATTTTAATTATACTTTCAATCCTATGAGTTAGTGATGATGTCATCCATTTAGTCTAACATTCATAATTTATGCTGAAAATCCTTACAAAGAAACCACCAGTCATAAGTGGACTATGTTTTAATAAATACAGACCAATTATTAACTAAGTTGCTGACAGCTTTAACTGAGATCTCCCAGCTACGCTCCCTTGTGTGCTTTTGACACAAAAGTGCAATGCCATACTCCTGACAGATCATCTTTTCTTGCACCTTAGATGTATCATGCTGCACTGAGTAACAAACATTCTACATATTTGGACAGCAAAATCAAAGCTATAATGACTTAAAAGTCTTCAAATGATATCAGGTGAAAGCAAAATAGATTTTTTTCATCCTGAAAGCTTTCTTGAGCAGGTCTGCAGAACCATTTAGAAAAAAACACAGGATGACATTTGCAGAAATCTGAAAAGGCCATTATATTTCAACCCACACTTGGTGAGGCTGCTTCTCCCATGTTGTACTCATGATAACAATATGTGTCACTATAAGTAATCACATTTATTGACAAGACTCTGTCTGATGATTTATTATTTGACTTTATTGAGTACTACTTATTCACCATGCCAATCCATTGCTGAATAATGGGCAGATATGAATATATATTCTTTAATATACATATTCTTTAAAAAATCCCTTTCTTTAGCACTGTAGAATACAACACATAATGAATCCCAGTGCTTCCTCCCAAAACTGGAACAACCCTAAGCACTTGAAGGAGCATGAATAGGGAATTGGTTGGGCTGGCTGACAAGAAGAATCAGAAGTCAGAATTAATCAGCCTTTATTTGTCTCTCTTTCCTGCTCTTCCCCCAACCGAAAATGCAGGAAGAGCCTCAATAAACACACTTTTCTTCTAGATAAGGAATAGCTGCAGAGCTATAAAACCCAAGTCTAGCGTGATTCTGGAGATATTACCTCAGAAAACCCACAGTATCTTACTTAGGCATGTGACTGCCACAGAGATGAAGATTTGGAGAAGCAACAGCAATTGAACTGAGGCCTCAGGGAGAGCAGCCAGGAGAGTAGTGGTGGACACTACTGGAAGGTGATGTTGTAAACAGATGTGTAAAAGGTCAAGGCTCAATGAAGAACAGTGAAGAAACAAATCAGAACTTAATGAACAGTGCAGCTCAGATGAGAAATGGGAGTTACTGAAAATAGTAAGGACTCCTCAGCAAAGTTAGAAAGAATCCTATTTTTGTAAATCCACCCAATGAACATAGTTAAAAACAGAGATTTGTTATTTTAAAGTTATTCTCAAAATGACTCAATACCGAGAGAAAACTGAAATTTGTGTGAAATGTGTTTGGGTAATGTTTTAATTTTGTATACAGGGTAAAACGTAAAAATAGCTGATCATACCTGAAAATATGTAAATTGAGAGTGATAGAGGTCTGGATAAATATGGAGAGTGGTTCCAACCACAAGCAGCAACTCAAACTTGTGAAGAGATGAGCTGATGTATCCTGTGAAACCCAAACACCAGATCTTCAGAAGGGCTTCTAAATCAAACAGAACTGTAAAAGCAACCTAGATGGATATATAAAATAAGAAAGATGCATTCAAAACACTGAGTTAAATTAGAAGTTTCTATGTCATGATGTCTATCAGGGCTTTGTATGGCAAAAATAAAGATCTTCATAATATTTAACAAAACCAACCATATTCTAAACAGAATAAACAATAATAGGTTTCACTTCATAAAATTTTCTAGACTCAACACAGACAGGTAGATTCCACAATTTGGAAAGCATGAAATAATAAATCCATCCAGATGATCTTTCACTTAAATACACAAATAAGAAAGAAAATATGATGACTTAAAACTTCTTTTTTTTTTTTCAAAATGTGAAGTAATGAGATTTCTGAAGAATTTTAAGAGATCTAAGAAGGACACCAAAGTTTAAAGGCCCCTAGTTTAAAAATTGCTACTTCAATTTTCTAAAACATCCATAGTAATATGACAACCAAAACAGGTAGAAAAGAAGTAATGGTTTTCAAGCACCTAAAACAAATTTTAAAAAGAGAGGAAATTCAAAGTCAGTCCAGAATTGCTTACTTTTCACAATAATGTTAAAGAACTTGGACATGGTGGGAAGTTACAAGGGAAAAAAATCTACTTGTAGTGATTGAATGACTTTGGAATTCTTCCAGAGGCCTTTCCTGAAATATTTGAACAGTAAATTGCATAATGTTCAGCTTGAACAAAACGATAGGTGTACATCTTCAAGATTTATTTTCTCTTACTTCTCTCACTACCAGAAATCCTTCTGGCTAGACACACTTCCTCATGTGCCTTCTTATTTTACCGCTGTATATATTCTGAGGTGCTCTCTTCCACACTATCCAACAGCCAGGAAACGCAATGGAAATGCTTTCCTGTGACTCAGAAATGTTCCTCTCTGACCCTTTACACACATTGGGACTTAAAAGAGACCCTATAATAACATTAGGTTGCATCTAAATACAACTAATACTTTCAAAGTGCAGTACAAATAAAGAAAATTCAGCTTATATCTCCCTTGAGGACAAGCATTATTAGTCTGTTAAGATGGAGAGACTAATTGACTGTGGGTCATGAGGTCTACTGAATTTGGCAGGAGACAAAAAAGTTAGAGACTAAGATTTTAATCCTGACCCTGACAGTGAAAATCTCTGGGATGCTGCCTTGCGTATTTACGTTATTTAAAATTTGAACTCTACAGTCCATCAAAAATATATTTATCAACATGAAAGAGGGAGGTTGGGAGACAGCTAAATAAAATTTTACATATTTTATGTGTACAGGACTGTCACAAGCAGGAGTGGAGGTGGAAATTAAACACTGAAGTTTATGTCCTTTGTTTATTCCTCTAGTCCACACAGCTATTTACAAGCAGTGCTACCGGCTATATTATATGGCTTCCTCAAGGCATGTAAAATAGTTACCAGGCTTCAAATGTCCTCAGAAAAATTAAATCGAGGCAAAATGCTTCATAGCACTCCAAAAATCTCTTCAGGAGATTTTCCTTTTCTTAGGAAAGAAAGACTACTAAGAAACATTTGTGTGCTTTCAGTCACAGACAGTGTAGCAACACTTTTATGCCCTTATCCTCAAGTGGATGTGGCCAGTTTTTCAGCCTGTGTTCTGCGATCTCAAAGAGCTCTAAGAGAACAATGAGCCAGGTTTGAAGAAACTACTTCTTTACATGAAAATCTCTAAGACACAAGGAAAATGTTTTAGCAAAAAATCTTAAAAGTAAAGCTCACTTTTAAGATAAGACATCAAACTGAGTCCTAAAAGAAGGGCATTGAATTAGGCAAAATGGAACAGTGGTTAGAAAGCAGCTGGGATTTAGCTCAGAGCAGGTGGAATAACAATGCCATTTAAATACACACATACACACTCCACAGCACATAGGCTTCCTATTAGAAGAAGACTAACAAATATGATGTTAAGTGTATTTTAATTTATTCTAAAAATGTGTGGGCAGGATCATTTGCATTTCACATGCTTGTCAAATGAATTCAAACCACTGGCACTTAAAAATGTATCAAATGGTTTGCATAACATCTGATTACATTCATACACCTGTCTTCCTGCTGACAGAGCTTGTATTTTTTCCCTTCCTCATAATTAATTACAGAAGATTCAGAATATTTGACTAGAACTTTTTGTAAGGTGTGAAATGAAACACAATTTTATAGTTTTGTGTGTTTTTTTTAAAGCTGGAATAATTCCTTTCGTTGCTGTAGAGACAAGGCAAAGGCAAACAAGCCAGAGCAGAAAAAGCAGGTGTAACACATGAGCAGCCACTGAGCAGCCACCCTCCACCATGTTGCCAATTTTGCCTTGGGGAGGCCAAAGAAGACCTAACAGGAACGGGCCATTTCCCTGATATTTATGTCCCTATTTTTAACCTGGAAGCTTTATGGTATTAATGCCACCTTCATGAACATTACATTTTTCTAGTAGCCACTTGCCTTTTTTTTTTTTTTTGCAGAGGCAGAGCTCACTATCAGTCAGCATCCAACAGTGACAGACTCAGTTTGTTTTCTGGGTAACTGTGTCTTACTTGAAAGGTTATCAAGCTGTCGGGAAAGACAAGAATTCTTCCAAGGAGGATCAGTGGAATTAAGGGCACAGACCTCTAGCTCTTCCCTCACTACCAGATCTGACAAAGCATTCAATCTTTCCTTCATCCAGGATAGGGCAAAGGCTACCCAAAGGCAGCAGTGTGAGGGATCAGGTTCCAAAGGGAATCGAGGAGAAACTATATAGGAGCACCTGGTTTTGAACTCTGGTATTCAGACAGTATTTGTAGGAATTGTATGCAACTCAAATAAGACAGCTAGTCTGTAATATGTTTTAATGGAAGACCCATACAAAAACAAACACCCATCACTTATTTTGCCTAGGTATTGAGCCGTTAGTCAGCATCCTCATTACAAATTACCAAAATGTGTTTGAAGCTCTACTCTTCCCAGGATACTGCACTGGGGCTTTGAGTCATCCTGTTAAAATTCTGCTTTTGCATAATCTGCAGGACTGATGCATACAAGTTGAAATGCCTGCCAGAACCTCTTATTTACTACTGGCTATACAAAATTATGCAAACAATGGAATCTGGGTATAGATTAATGTCTTTTATCTTCTAGTCTAACCTTTGCCTTCTTGAGTCTGTCTTCTACTTCCAGCAACGAAAACAGGTTTCTTTCCCTGGTACTGGGCATCTCAATAAATACATTTAGATTTGCCCACTGACTTTAAGCGGATGTATTAATGTGTGATCCATAGAATGGACCAAGTGAGATATTTTATTAGACATATCTTCTCCTAAAGCCAGCAGCTTCCAAGATAACTTCTGGAAAATGTATCAGAAAGCCAGATATGCTTGCTGTAATCTGGCAATTTCCTTTAGCAAAGGGAATCTTCACCACTGTTGGCTGCTCGAGTCAGCTCCCACTGAAGGGAAAGCTTTCTGTAGCATGCTCTAATGGAAAAGACAGAGCAACAGCAATGCATCCTGCTCCAACTAGTCTTCACCAAGGAAACAAACTAGCCTCTGTGGAATAATCTGCATTGTTTGAGTATTCAGCCTCTTCAAGGCTCTTTAAAAACATTTCCTTTGCTCACCCTTTGTCCAACAAAGAACAAGTTTCACAACAACTAAATAGGAAATGCCAGCAGCCTGTCAATTTCTCCTCTCTTCCAGGATTTTTTTACTCTTCTGCTCTTCTGATACTTCCCTTTGTTCCTCCTTCGATAACATACTAGGGTTTTGTTAGTTTGATTTTTATAGTGCCTCTAGTAAAAGCATCACAGGCTTAAAAAACAAAACAAAACCAGAAAATCCAACAAATGGACATTAAAAAAATGCTTTACAAATAAAAAAATTCCACCTTTCTCTATCCCAGAATACTTTACCTCATATACTCAGAAATGTAAAATGTAGAATGTAAACAAAAGAGTCTTCTGACAACCTCTCCACTAAGAAATCAATTATCTAAGCTATGCAGAAACAGAAAAATGTAGTGTTAAAGAGAACTGGACATTGCTTCTAGAACAGAATTATAATACACTAGTCTACATTACATACTCACCTTGAATAAACCCTGGCAAATATTTCTATTGGAAAAAAACTCCTGCAAACTCTACATTTGAAATAAATGTTGAAGAGATTGTTTCTAGCACTGATTAATAAAAGCATAATTATACTATATATTCAGAGCCAAAACAGAAATAGGACATGGAGTGTTCCCTCTTTTGAATATAAATAGAATTAATATTATTTTGTTAAGAATCCAGGCTCCACTTGCTGTATCCTGGGCATAAAGCAAAAATGCCTGCAGTGAAGAGTTCATGGCCTCAGGCTTTAATGCTGATTTAATTATTTGTTTCCAGCCAAGGATATTGTACTGGATTTGCCTGTGACAGAGTTAATTTTCCCCATCATAGTTCGTACGGTGCTATTTTGAATTTGTGCTGGAAACAGTGTTGGTTACACAGGGATGTTTTAGCTGTTGCTGAGCAGTTCTTGCATAGAGTCAAGACGTTTTCTGCCTCTCAGCCCACGAGTGATCAGGCTGGGGGTGCACAAGGAGCGGGGAGGGGCAATAGCTGGGACAGCTGATCCCACTGAACACAGGGATATCCCATCCCACAGGGCATTGTGCCCAGCATATAAGGCTAGAGGAAGCAGCAGGAAGGGTGGGGGGGATGTTTAAAGTGATGGTGTTTGTCTTCCAAAGTTACTGTTATGGCTGATGGAGCCTGGAGGTGGTTTCCCTGCCCATGGGAAGTGGTGAAGGAATCCCTTGCTTTGCTTCGCTTGTGTGCATGACTTTTGCTTTACCTGTTAAACCGTTTTTATCTCAACGCATGAGTGGTCTCACTTTTACTCCGACCATTCTCTCCCCCATCCCCCTGAGGGAGAGTGAACAAGAGGCTGCATGGGGTTGAGCTGCTGGTTAGGGTTAAACCATGATGAGGATTAAAATGACTTTCTCCATCCTCAATTCTACTCTCAGATCTATGGGGCATGTCATAAGACAACCCAGAATTTGCTGGTTTTTTTCCAATGGCTTATTTTCAGGATAATAATTTTCATGTTCACTTAGTTTTTCAAATAGACTTAGAACTTGAGACACAATAAAGACAACACATTTCCCAATTATTCTTGTAATTGTTATCTGTAACAACATTGACTCAATATTCACACAAAATACAGCTATACCCAGCAGCATGAGAGACTACAGAGAATGATGCAGCAGTGCTGTCTGTACAGTCTGCACATTTTTAAAGGTTTGGACTCTAGCGCTTTTTTTAACAGGATTTTTGCTCTCATTTTTGTCCCAGAACTGTTGAACTCTCAGCTTCATACAATTTAAGAGATCAGATACACATTCTAAAACTAAGATCAAAAATGTGTATTTTTACTCAACCTTCCTCAAACAAAGGAGAATTATAAAGCATTGCACTGTTATGGACTAAAGGGTTTAAAGTTGGGTGAATCTGAATACCAAAGGTATTTAGACATAGAAAACCACACAACCACCAAAAGCAGAGAAACATCCAGCAGCATTCTGCTGTCATGCGCTCTAGTCTAAGAATGACCCCTCTGGCTCCAAAGGACTGTGTAACTATTGAAGCCAGGGAAACTGCAGTAAGCATAAACAAGACATGTGCCCAATCCAGGCAACTGTGATCAACCCTTTCAGAGAACTGATGTTGGTGCACTGGTTAAAGAAGTGATCTTTAGGCACTGGTGATCTTTTACTCCTATGCTGTGACAATTCACAGTGCCCATGGAAATAGGTAGTTTTAATAAAGAATGCTGCAGTACTGATTGCACTTGATTTAGGAAAAACAAGTATCTGTTTGAAGCTTTGCCTGTACATTAGTACCAAAGACTTCAATTCCTTTTTTTTATCCTTTACCCGAATTAATTAGTACTAAAAAGAGAAGTATGCGAAGTTCTAGGATCTCTAGTGCATGCTCTACAGTAAGATCCTTGACCAGCTAATGACTCGAGCAGGATCCCTGTCAGAATGTCACTTGTACCTCCACTTCAATGGTGCAGGAGCACAGACTCCTCCTTTACAAAATTAATGCCTGCATAAATATTTCTTTTGGTGGTGTGCTCTTATGATTGCTGAAGCCAGACTATTTGTAACACTATTTTGGTTATGCTTAAGGACCTCCTGGCAGATAAGTATATATATCAAATAAAGATGATTTAGGAAGAACTTCTGTACTATATTTTTTTAAATACAGTGTTTTGTCATCTTTTTAAGGTGAAATTCTTCTGAATGTCAGAACATTCAGAAGAACATTCCTGCTAGAGAAGAATAGCAACTCAGCAGCCATGCATTGCCTGCAGATGTTATACTTAAGCTTCAGCTCACTACCACTAACATTTTGTTTGAGGAAATTACCTTTCAAAAAGTTGTAAGATAGGGCTGTCAGCCATTGTCACACAGAGGAAGCTGAGCAAGTTAGCAAAGTATTCTTGGAATGCTTAAAGGAATAAAAAATTACGTACTAAAATGTTCTTGACAGTCACATTTTTTACTTTAGCTTATCTTGAAAATTACCCAGATAGTTGTTTCAGCATACTCACCTCAGCAAGGTAAAATTCATCATACTGCCTCTTGAAATTTTCTCCTTTATAGTAATTACTAGCAGCAACAATCACATCAACAGCAACCATGCTTAGTATGAACATATGAAACACGGATGACCTCATCATTTTCTACAAAAGAAAAAGTAAATTTTATCATCAAAAGGAGTCAAATCACATGCATTTTAAAGTTCTATTACATTGTCAAAACATAATCAGCTATAATACTATGTTAGTCTAAAGCTTCTATATATGATTCTGATTTATTACTCTTTCAAGTATGTTTTAATATTTTGCTTCAATTGGTTTACATGTGCAAGTTTTGGGGATTTCTTTGTACTTTTCAGTTTTTACTTGTCAATTGAATTCTTACTGAAAGTTTATAATCTAATATGGTATCCACTACTTTAGTACATTTTAAAGCATAAAGAGTATGTCTATGTGCTCAGCTGGCCCTGGTTAATACTCCTGCATTATGATTTATTCACGCAAATCTTGATGACTTATTGTTCAGGAAAAAGCAACATCAATTCTATCTTGTGCATTGCTTTTGCTCAAGAAACACATGTATTATGGGATTCCTCTGATGTCAAACTATTGCCTAAATGAATAAAGCACATCTACATATAGCAGATATATGCATCTGGGCCTATGACCTATGAAGTGCTCACAGACAATGCACACATCTGTGTACTTAATGCTTTGTGTCATTGCTGCTGCAGCCCCACAGGAGAGGAGAGAAACAGAGGTGCAGAGCACTGTCCATGAGTTTACATCTGTGAGATGCCAAAATATTACTGCTAAGATACTTAAGATGTATGCAGAATTTCAAAGAAATAACTTCTAAGCCCCCACCACAAAGACCATGGACTTATGATTTACCCTGAAAACTTAACCACTTCCCTCACTGGGTCAGCCACAGTAGAAACAAGAGTCAAAACCACAAAACATACTGTTATTTTACATTAAATCACATTTGAATGAATGGTCACTAATACTGATAACTTTTTACAAACTCCCACAAGCAATACAGTTCAAGCCTTTAATATAAGTAAGTTATGTACCATTATGTTTCCTTGTGTTTGTGGCTTCATTGTGCTTACAATGGGAAAAGCCATTTTTATTTGTTCCTGATTCATATGTAAAAGTGCCTAACAAAATTTCAGGAAAAACAGAACTCAAAATATAAAAGAACTATGCCTCCTTTCATCTTCTTCCTAAAGAATCTGTGTGCCTACACTGGTTTATGTTCACACAATCACAGAATTATTTATGTTGGAAGGGACTTCTTGAGATCATCTAGTCTGGTGCTGCCTGCTGAAGCAGAGTCAGCTAGGGCAGGTATGCCAGAACTCTGTCCAGGCAGAGTTTGTATATCTTGACAGATGAAGGCTCTGCAACCTGTCTGTGCAACCTGTTCTACTGTTAGACCACCTTCACAATGAAAGTCTTTTGCTGTGTTCAGATGCTCATCATGGCTCCAGACCTCCTCCCAGAACTCAGGGGCTTGAGATTCCTGAAGGTCAGTCTTACCTATCAAGACAGGTGAAAAAAGCTTCAACCATTTCCATGCCATTGCCCTGCTTTTCAAGGTCTCCTGATCCTTTCAGCAGCAGGCCCATATTTTTCTAGTCTTCCTTTTGCTTCTCTTACATATGTAGAAGCCCTTCGTGTTGCCTTCCGTGTTAGGGCAGATTCAATCCTATACCTACACTCTCAGACAGGGTATTTGTATTCTGCCACTTGGCCCTGATTCCATCTCTTGTATGCTTCCTGTTCAATTCTGAGTTTTGTCAAGAGCTACTAGTTCAGTCATGTGGACCTTCTGCCACATTTGATTGATTTCTTGCACTTGGAAGGAGACCATTTTTTAGCTTGAGGGAGGTGATCCTTGAAAATCAACCAGTTCTTCTGGAACCTCTTATCGCTAGGATTGTATACCATGGGATTTTTCCAAGCAGGCACCTGAACATGAAAAATTCTGAAGAGGGTTGTGGTCCTATCTTTTGGCTTTGTTCCTGCCTTGCAGGCTCCTGAACACCACAATCTCATGGTCATTGCAAAAAAAGACTGCTCCTGAATATCACAACCGGACCAGTTTCTCCTTTCTGGCAAGTACGAGGTCCCTCGAGAACACCTGATCTCATCAGTACATGTGTTTTAGGAAGTTACTACCACTGCAATGCAGACACTTGGACTGTTTTCTACTGCACTGTCCTTCTAGCAAATACCAGAGTAACCAGGAGATACCAGGAGAACTAGTGCTTGAGAATGTGAAGCTCATAGAATCATGGAATGGTTTAGGTTAAAAGGGATCTCAAAGATCATCTACTTTAAAAGAATGCACAATCTAAGTAGCACACATTTTTACATTTGTAAGATATATTAACATGTTAGAAAGTTCATATATACAGTTGTAAAATACTGTCTCAGTCTTTAATGAGCTGAGATGGTTATATTCATGAAGAATTGTCAGCATTAACATTTTATGTTTAACCCTGCCTGGAGCTTAGACTCATAACCAAGCTACTCTTCATACTACAGGGTTGTTGTGTGTTTCTTTTTTGATGAAATTAGAGAATAATATGAGACGTATGGGAGGCTGCAAAGACTAGTACTTGTTCAACTTTTAGCAAAGTCTTGTGCCTGCCTACTGAAAAATTCATCCCCTCTTGAATTCCACTGGAGTTTAAGATAGCTTGCTTAAATTGAAGCTGAATGGAGACTAAGCACATATTTACAAGCATACACGCTGATAGAATTGCTTCTTGTCTCTTAATATCTGGGCTTTTTGCATGAATTACTGGTAGCATTGCAGACAGAAGACAGCTCAAACCCTTCCCATGCAATCTGGCTTCCTTTTGACCCAAGTGACATAAAAGGGTTGTATATTCTATTCTAGAAAGGGAGGTTCAGGAGATAAAGCCTTACATCCAGAAATTTACAGAACAAGCAGGGGTTAATAATACCCAAAGCACAAGTAAGTCACCAAAATAGTGGCTAAATAAGGTCTTGCTTTTATTTGTAATCCATAAGGCAAGCTATAAGAATACCATAATTAAAGATAGGGCTACTGGCATCAATCAGGCGTTTTTTTCAGTAGTGTGATTCAAAACAGGTGTCATCCCTTACATTTCACACAAATTTTAACCAGATAGTTAGTCTCTCTGCATATTTTACACTGTATTTTTAATGGTGTCAAAATTTCCATCGTAATAATTAAGTATCCTGTCTCAATTGTGAAAGTACTTGCTAAAAGAAACTAGTAAGTGAGGCTGCAAAAGGCACTTTTATCTCCTTTCACAGGGAAGCAAAATGGTAATATGGGAAAAATAAAAATGCATAAACTGTCTTGATATACATGTACATACATGCACACTTTCTCACTAGTCGGTACCTTTGGACACTGCGGTGATTTAGGAGGGGTACTCCTCAATTTAGTGCTGCCACTGATACTCTCCAAACCACACTGCCACTTGCTCACTCCCCCCGTCCCCTTCCCCTACTGGTGGCTGGGGAGGAGAATTAGAGGTACAAAAGGTAAAGGTCATGGGCTGAGATAAGAACAATTTACTGGAGATAGCAATAAGATAAGAAAATGAACAGTTACAGCAACAACATTAATAACAAGAGTACAAGGGAGTGGGCCATGTGCAAAATGTTCAGAACCAGCATTACCCGAGCACTCCCTCTGCCACACTTACTTGACTGAAAAAGACTCCTCCTTGCAAGAGACTCCTTTCCCCCTGACCTCAGCAATGACATCAGGTGGTATAGAATAACCTCCAGCTTCTAGCCATGCTCCCTTCTGGCTACTGCAAAGACTAATCTTGTCCTGGCCAGAACCAGAACAGACACTCATAAAAAGATTTTCCAGTAGCATATTTAATCCTGGAAAATAAATAGGAGTAACAGAAATAATATCCTAATCATAGTTTGGTTCACAGAATCACAGAATGCTTAAGGTTGGAAAAGACTTTTAAGACCAAGTCTAACCTAGCACAACCACCATGTTCACTACTAAATTGTGTCCTCAAGTGCCATAGCCACGTGTTTTTTAAAAAATTCCAGGGATGGTGACTCCACCACTTCCCTGGGCAATCTGTTCCAATGTTTTACAATCCTTTCAGTGAAGAAATTTCTTCTAATATCTAATTTAAACTTCCCCTAGTGCAACTTGAAGCCACTTCCTCTCATCCTGTCACTTGTCACCTGGAAAAGAGACTGACCCCCACCTTACTACAACCTTACATGTAGTTACAGAGAGCAATAAGGTCCTCCCTGAGCCTCCTGCTCTCCAGACTAAACATTCCCAGCTCTCTCAGCCTCTCCTCGCAAGACTTATGTTCCAGCCCATTCACCAGGGTCCTTGCCCTTCTCTGGACTCACTGCAGCACCTTTTATTTTTCAGTAAAATTCAACAAAGCTTGTTGTCAAGGTCGCCTTCCCAATTAAACTGAAAGGAGACTATTTACCTAATAGAGAGCATTACACTGGCATAACATGATTCAACATTAAGATAATAAGGAAGGAGGTTCAGACAGGACGCAAGCCAGACACAGGCTATGTAAAGGCAGGAACAGCTGGCTGAGGCAACAAATTAGGAGACAGCTGTGTCTAGGAACAACAAAAGCACCTAGGTGCTGGCAGAGAGACAGAGAGCATAAAGGGAAGGAAGGTGGAGGTATCTGAGCAAATACCTCCACTGCACACACAGCAAAAATGCTATGCTGAAGAGATAAAAAAAACCAAACATTATTTTTAAATCCCAGGACTGGCCAGTTCATGGGGGCCAGATTGGTATCTGTGTTTCTTGATTTTTTCTACGTCATGTCAGAATCTAGCTGCTCACTTGTCACAAATGCTGCTCACGATAAGCAGCTCTCCCGCTGGCCTCTCAGACAGACTGCTGTATCTTTAGGAGATCAATCACAGTACTCTAACCCACACACCTACTGTGTCCAGCTTTCCCCCTACTCTAATCTGCCTTAGTTTGTTTTTTCTGCATCACAGAATTTTAATTTGGATTTGCACCCTTAAAATGATTCAGACACACCTCTGCTGCAATGTCCAACCATGAAAATTCAGTCTCTTTACCTATTTCTGTATTTGGAATGAGGTCTAAGTGAAAGCTGAATTTAATCCACAGCTCTTGCCCAGGCCTTGAAAGTCATTTTGGATCATCGGATCAGCAGTGTGTCATTTGGATTACAGCCCTTTTCAGAGCACATAGGCATGGAAAATTCTCCATGCAAACTTGAAAGAAGAGACATAATGCCAATTTTTGTTCTTGTTTAATTTACTGACCTTTTTTTAGCCCTTGGATGTATGTTTCTTAAGCTGTGTAGGAATGAGATGAAAGAAATGTTCTGATGTTGCTGTCAGCCAGATACATGGTAAATCGTACCTAATAATAAATTGGACTTAAGTTAATACGTGTTGAAGAAGCCACAAGTGAAATGCCCTGCTGTTGCCATCAATCAACTAAAACAGTGATGAATTTCTTACATTTACTATGAATTACCTATAATGCTGGCATCTGACTTCATGGAGGATGCTAATTCTCAGTGTCCAGGACACTGAAGAATCTGTATGGCACAGTGCATTAAAGATGCAGTGGCCATAAAAACCAGTACATGACAAACTGTTAATATCTAAATTCTTTCAGTGTTTGTTCTGTTCAGTGTTTCAGTATTCTTTCATACATGAAGGAGCCAAGGATTTGTTTTGTGCTCAGATGGGAATTTCATGACTGCAAAAAATACTTCTAAAATACTACTCATTTATTCAACACTATGGACATGCTTGCTGCAGATGAGGAACTCTGAAGGAAAAACTGTATTTCATATCCTGGATTCACCCAAAAACTCAAGTAATGACACTGCAATTGCTGACGAGTAGAGACTACCTGGCTCACTTAGTCTTACAGAGCATCACAATGCACGGCCTAAAGCAGTCTTTGCCCTCCAGCAGTATCAGAATGGGGTACATTGCTTAAATACTCCTCCCACATTCCTGCATGGCAGAGGAAGGATGAGTGACATCAATTTGCCTTTGCCAGCTCACTGCCCTGGAGAACATCCACAGCAGCTGCCACTTTGCACAGCCAGAGCCACACAGACACTGGCTCAGGAAAGCAGTGGTCCATGCAAAATGCAGTCACTAGGCAAACTGGAATTAATGAATATTAAACTACCTTTTCCTAATGCTAGATCCCATTTGGGGGCTTGAAATATACATCAGATCACTCTTTGTATCACCCTTCATCACACAGAATTTTTGTTTCAAGCTCATAATAGGTCTTACTAAGCAAGATGGTAAATGTTGCAAACTTGTGGGGTCTGACAGACTTAATAATGAAAGAACCCATGGGCCATGTTATCCTGATAGTACTATCTCAAAACTGACCCAGCAGATGATGTTTGATATTATCATGTGAAACCCTGAAAGAGGCGTCTTCAAAGGGTTCAGAGGTTTCAGTTTAGACCTACAGAAATTCAGACTGCATCCGATAATAATAACAGTCTTGGTGGTGCTCTGTGAAAACAAAAAAAAAGAGGAAAAATCATCTTGAAAAAATCATCTTTCTACCCATCCTGAAACTGGCAGGGTAGCTCTTGAAAGTACCAAACCAATTAATGAACAGTGTAAACACCATTTAACTAAAAGACCTTGATAATCACTATATGGGTAAGCAGCTTTTTTTCAGATTTTGATACTCTTGAATTGTGCATTCATCAATGGTAAAAATAGAGTTGTATCTGCATTTCTTTATATTGTAGATACACTTTAACACTTCATAAACCAGTAGTATCTCCTCCTCTGTGTTATAATGCAGTGGCTCTAGCAAGCTTCTTACTCCCTTTTCATCTACATTGGCTTTTGCTATTTGTACAAGGAAGTTAGATCCTGCTAAAAGATTCCAGCCAAGATTCCAGCTATAGCTATTTAAAGACCTTGTACTGGCTACATGATCACTGTGGTTAAGTTTACACCTATCATTATAATGATGCTGTATGTTATTTGTACTCCTGTCTATACATGCCTACTGGAAGACCATCCTTTCTGGTAATTAGAATAGACTTTGATTTGTTAAAGTTGTTTAGATGTGCACAAAAAAGTTGGGTGATATTACTGAACAGCAGCTGAAAAGCTTACATTTGAGCTACTCCAGTCTTTGTCCTGTTGCAGCCTAGGTCCTACCACTGCAGTGACATGAAGGCAAATGCAAGTCCCAGCTCATTTCCATGCACAGAATCACCATGATGTGTGAAGATACATTCTGGAACAGCACTGCAAATCTTATGGTACCCAACGACTTCAGAAAGCCCAATTAGCTGGAGTTACGTGGGCATCACAGAATACAGGAACCTTGTTCAGAAGGGCTAACAAAGCATGACTCAAGTTCATTATAGCAGCTAGGAAAACACTAGGTCAAATAATAATAAAATAAAAGTAATGTAAGTTAATTCTCAATCTTTCTGGACATTTCAGAGATCAGCCCATGAAAAAATACATATCCTATTGGTTTGCCATAGCCTGGTTTTGGGTGGCTCCTGTGAGACGCTGCTGGAAGCTCCCCACCATGTCAGGCAGAGCCAATGGCTGATGGCTCTGAAGATGGACATGCTGCTGGCCAGAACTGGGCTAATGAGAGAGAGGCTGGTAATGCCTCTGTGATGACATATCTAAGAAGAAAATCAAAACAAAGTCACGGGTTTTTGCTTCTGGTCAGAGAAGAGGAGGAGGTGAGAACATGTGAGGGAAAACAACATGGCAACACCAAGGTCAGTGAAGAAAGAGGGGGAGGAGGTGCTCCAGGCACCAGAGCCAAGACTCCTCTGCAGGCCGTGGTGCAGAGCATGGTGGGCCCAGCTGTGCCCCTGCAGCCCTTGGGGATCCATGTGGGATGCAGAGATCCACCCACAGCCCGTGGGGGAGGTGCCCGTGCCGGAGCGGGTGGGTGCCTGGAGGAGGCTGTGATCCAGCAGAAGTGGAGAGAAAGGGCCCTTGCTTCCAGGCTGGAGTAGCCTGTCCTTGGAGGGCTGCACCCCGTGGGAAGAGAGATCCACGTTGCAGCAGTTTTGGGAGGGCTGTGTGCCCATGGGAGGGGCTCTCGCTGCAGCAGGTGTGGTTTGGCTGCTGCTCAGGAGAGTGCACTGGGAAGTTCACAGAGAGCTGTCTCCTGTGGGAGGGACCCCAGGGCCTCACAGGGGAAGGACTCCTCTCCCGGAGCAAAGGAAGAAAATCTTGGTGATGGACTGACCAAAACCCCCCTGCCGTGCCTCCCTGTGTTGTTGGTGGGAAGGAGGGAGGGCCTTTGGGGGGGAAGGTGTTTTAAGGGCTTATTTTACTTCTCATTACCCTCCTCTGATTCTGTTAGTAATAAATTTCACTGAGCAGCCAAGGTTGAGCCCATTTTGCCCTTGAAATATTCCTCCCACTCTCCTTATCTCACCCATGAAGCCTCTGTTAAACCTTTTTCCTCTTTTGCCTCTCTTTGCCCAGCTATGGTAGGGGAAGGTGAGCGAGCGACTCTCGTGGGTGCCTGGCGTTGGGTCAGTGTCAAACCACGACACTCTTAAATACATATAAAGGGATTATGGATTTTATAGAACATGGCCAGTTTAAGGTGTATGCACAGAATTTACACCACCAAGAAAAAAACACGGTTGCCAGTCATTCTTGATTCAATGTTGAAAGCAGGACACATCACATGCCTCACAAACTATTATAATGTACAAAACTAGAAATAGCAAAGCCTCCTTGACCTTAAGACTCCATGACACAAGATTTCTAAGAGTCACTAAGCAAAGATTCAATCCTGGCCTAAAGAAAAGGGTAAGTTTTTTTATCTTATACATATTTAGTATACTTATGGTGTTTATTTCATCCCTTTTTCTTTTTGCAAAGTGCTTGAAGATACCTTGAATATGAAAGAAGCTTTAGAAAATCACATTCTATACACTGCTAATCATAGATAATTCATAGCGTGAATAGGATGAATTTGATTTTCATCTTGTTGGTTAATGGCCATCTGAGCAAGTACAAAATTGTGAAATTGCAGAAAATTTTCCCTTTTGTTTGCAGTACATTGTAGAGCATTTTACAAGCTATGTAACTAATTTTCTATAAACCATTTTGCTTTCAACTTACTTTGTGACTGCCTGACAAAGATATGCTTGTGAGGAGAATTCAGCAATTATCCCCATGCTCTGCAATCTGAACATTTCTGAAAATTATTAAGCATTAACCAGAAATTTTATGGGAACAAGCTTTTTAACATCTTATATTGATGCAGTTATAAATTAGTATGGGACATTAAAAAACGTAAATCTAAGATACCATCTACTGTATTTGAGAGGAACTTTGATGCCAGATGAATTCAAATAATGGAGCTTCATTGAGGAAACACGGTGAATGATGAGTTTAAAGATGCTGGAAGAGGTGGCTTTTAGATACTTCAAAGGAAACAAGTCAATAGCCACAGCTCAGATGTTTGGTGATGACAGGGAGGCAGCCTTGGCTTTATGGTACAGGACAATTGTCCTAGTGCAATGAGAGCATGGTGGTTCTTCAGCAATTTTGTCTACAGAGACTTGCTTTAAGATGGTAGAGATGAAGTTCTTAGTGTAGTGATGTGTTAGAAATGAATGTAAAGATCCTTTAAGGTTCACAGTCCAATGAAAAATCTCCTTAGAAACTCTATGTTACTTTCAGATCACCTTAGCAGAGAGAACCTTTGTTATCAGCTGCAGGAGATAATTTGAATGGTATGGTGATAGTCAAGAGAGGAAAATGCTCCCCAAAACACAAACATCATAACTCTTGCAAGTTTTAGAATATGCATTTGGAAAGCCTTTCTGCAAATGTTTTCTGGCTGCAGCAGGGGTGACGCTGGCCTGGCAGAAAGAGCAGTAAACTGTCCTGGCTTGTAAAATATTCTAAAAGTTCCACTTTATTGTGCTTCTCTTTCCATCTTGTACCTCATCTGATTAGGATGCAAAACTCAAGGCAGCCACCCTATGTGTGTTTTTACAGGGTCTCCTACCATGCAGCCTCAAAACAAGCTCAGAATGGGACTGTTACTGAATAACGGTAACATTTCAGGACATGCAAATATGTTCTCCAATAGGTATGCATAAGATTTTGTGCCACAACAATATGTTTTTAAGGCAACAAATGTAGTTTTCAGATGACATGGTATACCTAAAATCATACATAAATCAGCAGTTGTTAAGAACTATCTTGCAGTAGTCTAAATGTCTCTGTAATATTTGAAAATACAGGCGAGTCATTAATCTGTCATATTTACACAGACTCTCCTGCCTTTTAGCATAGATAATTTTAATTTAAAAATTAAAGACTACTTTAAAAAAAATGGCAAACTGAATTTGATCAAAGGAACAAAGTAAAGTCAATAACACAGGAAGAATGAGAAAATACACACTTAGGAAATAAACAAATGGAAATAATGACAGAAGGTCTACTGAAGAGAAATGAGAAACTCCTAAGAGTTTTTTGAGTAACCAAGCCTTTAAGGCTAAATTTTCTGTCAGAAATTAGATACATTTTTTCCCTTACATCCTAGATTTGAAAGTCAAAGTTCTATTTCTGCTATAGGGCTAAAGAATGTGTTGCATATGCCTCTTTCAGACTAGCTGCATCCTGTTAATTCACATCCTGCAACAACAGAATAAAGCAGCAGCATAGATACACTTCTGTACGCCTCTTACTAACAGCAGCCACTTTTCTCCTCCCACAAACTTCTAATAGAACAGTCAAAAAGAAAATGGTGACTCTTCTGCCCTAAAAATCCATGGAATAATGGTTTCTTTGAAACTAAACAACCCTCCTCCTCACCAGTTTATAAATCAGCTAACACAGTATGTCATTTTCTTTGCAAGAAGAGAGAGGAAGTAAGCAGCCTTTCAGCGACTGCAATCTGACTTAGAGAAATTGAGAGCAGCTGCTGCAACATAAAAGAAATCTAAAAATACTACTTAAATTGTTCACGATAACAACAATGCATAGAAATTGTTACTTACCTGTCAGATTTTTAGAACTGCTAATAAGTATATCATCACCTCAGCAGTAATTTTCTCTAAAGCTACATAGTATGAAATACAAACCAGAACCCAAATAATATGAAGTTTTAACGCTTTTCCCTAAATATAGCAATATAGATCAATTCAAAAAATATGAGTCAAAATAATAAATGGCTAAAATGTGAAATTAAATAGGCCAAATTAGTTCTTGTTTTATACCTAGTGACTTTACCAAAGCTGTAGGGTGGACATTCACCCTGTTCTTTCCTAAGGTGTGATTAATCATCTACCTGTCCTATGGAGATTAATATGCTTCCTAGTCCCAGCGTATTTGCAAAGACAAAGCATACAAGTTATTTTCCTCTCACAATAAAAAATACTGAACTAGCTTAAAATCACAATGCTAAATGCATTTAATTTTAGTGCATTTTATATATTTTAAAATTCCTTTAACCTTATGCATTTTATATGTATTAACCTTAATGCATTTAACCTGTATGGGTGACCACACACTGGAACAGGTTGCTCAGAGAGGTTCTGGAGTCTCCCTCACTGGAGGTATTCAAGATCTGCCTGGACACAATCTTGTGCCATGTGCTCTAGCGTGATCCTGCTTGAGCACGGAGGTTGGACCAGGAGTCCCATTGTGGTGCCTTCCAACCTTAGCCAACTTGTGAACCTCAGGTACAGGAAGAGGTATAGAAACACCCCCAGCTGCTCACATTGTGGATAAACACCACATAAATACATAATTATATAAAAAATATATGTTTGCACGTACATACACTTATATAAATAGACACTTATCGGGCAGCACAAATTTATAGCCAATTGCTGATGCTGTGCCCAATCAATCGCATTATAATGGATGCACTTGACATTTTTAATTTATATTTTCTAATTTCTTCTCTGAAAACTCCATTCACTATCTGCATTATAGCATTATGTGTATTTACATATAGTTGCCAAATCCCCTAGATATAGTCTTCTATTTTATGTATGTCAACAATGTTGACATTTCTTATATTTCCATATTTATATTCTGAAAGTAAGTTAACCACAAAAGAAAAAAAAAAAAAAAAGTTGTACTTTGTAGCAAGATAGTTCCATCTCTAACACTAAATCTATTTGCTGCTATTTAGAAGCTGTGCCATTTATGAGCTGTTGTACATAATATATTGCTCACTCCTTCAGATACACACTAAATATAATTCTGACAAGTAATTGATTATTAAGCTTCAACTTCCCCCCAAATTTCAGGAAGGTGAGTGACAATGGAAAGAGTCTGTACCCTACCTGTGCTGTAGTTTTTTTCCATGCCTTCAAAATTTCTGTAACTTTTACATTTTACAGCTCTAGGAACTTCACTTTCAGCGATTTTCAATTAACAGTTGTTCCTTGAATTATATGCCTTTGAAGATCTCACCTGGAAGGCCTCCCTGAAACTGCTTCAATAGACTACTTACTCTTTCACTTACATTTCAATTCAAGAATCATGTCTCTGAAATGTCATTTATTAACTAGGTGTGAATCAGCCATTTTCACTGCCTCTGTTTTCTTTGGCCTTTTATTTTTCAATTCATTAGAATAATTTTTATTTTTATGTTATTGCAGTACTGCACATTTACTAGCTGCTTTATAAATATAAAGGAAAAGGTTGCTCTTATTATAATGAGTAACTCATGAGCTGAAGGAGCAGTAGACCATAATGTAAGTATTGCACCTCATTCTGCAATTAGCACTTAGGATCATCATGAAATCCTTCAAAATTCTTGATATTATTTTTAGGAAATTACCCAAATACCAAGACAGGTGCAGCTGAGCTGGAGAGTAGTGAAATACACTGCCTGCCCTTCCCTTTCTGCCCTCTCACAGTTTAAACCACTTTCTCAAGAATTCAGTGCAGATTCCGTTTCAGCGTGGCTTCGTGGCTGTGTCAACTCCAATGAGCGAGTTGCTCCTATCAAAGTTGGTATCTACTAACTCTGCATACGCTCTGTAGGGGACACGGCTCAGTGCTGGCCACGTGTGCTGTAACCCAGCTCTCCTCACTATAGTGTTCATGTCTCATGAATGACTTACGTGGGTGTTCTGCTGATAGTATAAAGTGACAGGAAGCAAAAGAGAGCTTACAGTACTCAGAATGAATTGGAGGACTGAAAACGTAAATCCTGATGTTAGGAAGACTTTAGGGCATATCTTTTCCTTTGAGCTCATGAAAAAACAACATAGACAGCAATTCAGGATAAGCAGAGATTGAGTTTCTATTTGCCTGCAACCTCTTGTACAATGCTGAAGCACTATTTTAAATTCCCAACTACAGAGAAAGCACTAACAATCCAACATTATAACAGAAAAGAGGAACAACAAAAGAAAAAAAAAAGAGAGATGGTGAACACTTTTCTTCATTTTTAAGAAGTGATGGTGAAAAAAAATCGAAATGCTTCAAGGAAGCATTTACTTGTCTGATATGGAAACAGCAAAAAAAAAGTCCATCTAAATTTCTTTTCTAACATCAAAATATCCATGTGGAAGCATCCAGTTCTGTCTTTGGACAACTTGCTGTCAGTATTTCCAAACATCATGAGAACCTGGACAGTGAGATTCTAAAGAAACCATTTTTCATGGAAGGAAACACTTTTTAGTGTTTTTTTTTTTCCTTACTATCATTGTATTTCCTGGAAAATACACTAAGATAAAACCCTCCTTCATGGAAAAGTTTTATACGCAGCTAGAGCTCCTTACATTCTCTTGGTACTTATTGCAGCTTTTTATCTTAGTACAATGATTAGTATAGTATGTGTGCTTTTAAATTTAGATGGCTGAGCTAAATTTCAGTGCTTTTTCTAAGCTCTGGTATTGTTAAGCTGTTTAAAACTTAGAGAAGTACTTGATCAGCATTGGAAAAATTAGAATACTTCAGTTCTTTGATAATTTTCCTTCTGAACTAAAACCTGCCAAATGTGTACTTTGGGCAATTAAGACAACTCTACCCAGAATTAATGAAAATATTTTCTTGGGTCAGACTGGTCATTTGTATCTATTATTGGTTTCTGCAATTAAGAAATTAAGACAACTTCAGTTAACCTGGAACTAATGAAAATCTTTTCCTGGGCCACACTGGTCATTTATATTGATTATTGGTTTCTGATTGCAATGCCTTGCCTGACAGAGTACATTAATCTTCTTAGTTAGTGTATGTACTGCACTTGTCTTGGGAACATGGTGTAGAGTGTAGTTCAGACTGGCAATTGCTACCTCCTTTGTAAGTCTATACAAATAAATATCAAACATTTTAATGGAATTTCCACCTTTTGATTAGAACAGTTTTTCTTGCATTTTCCTTGCATAATTTAATTAGCACACTCTCAAACTCGTGATTTACATATAAAAAGCAGAGTTTACTTTGAAATAAATCAAATGCTCCATTAAAGAAGTGATCAGATGAATAATTAGAGGCAAAAAAATATTTTTTTGCACTTAGGCTCAAAACCTACTTTCTAGTAAAGTGGCTTCCAATCAAAATTTAACATGCAGAGGAGAATTATAGAAGTATTTCTCCCTAACTGAAATAGCACTGGAAACTGCTGACAACTTGGGCTCTAATGCCTTGGGCAGGGGGATAGCAGAGCTAGTCAGAGACTTTGATTGCCATTAATTCAGAGGGCAAGGGGAAGTGATTGGCTTTATACTTCCCTTTTTCTTACAAAGCATCTGTTCTCCAGCTCCATCTGCCAGGACTACCTTTACTGCAGCCAAGCTGTGATATCCTTTCCCTCCACTAGGGTAAAACCAGTGGTTAGACCTGTCTAACCAAAAGGATATGGAAAGACTACTCAAACTAATGTGGCTTGAATGAAACACAGTAGCATCCCAGAATGAAAATACATTGATTGTTTTTAATAGCTTCCATCTCACAGGTAGTAGGAGAAGACATTATTTCCCCACTTTCTAAAAAAGTCATTATATTAAGGTTGGATTTGTACTGGACCACACAGGAATTCTGTCTCGTAAATCTCCTGGAGATGCTGGAGTCATAGCACAAAGAAGAATGCAACCTTCTGGTTATATTCTAGAAACATACACACAATTTCCAGTGGTTTTTGAGGATGTTTTTTCCAAATAGGATTGAGCTAAAAATTTAGATGCCATACAAAAGAAACAAGCATAATGTGTAGCGTTCATAAATATGGTCATACTTAATGCATAAAACCAAGCAGGTCCCACAAAAGACAAACCAACAGATGCACCAAATGCAGGTATTGTCAAGCCTTCTTTCAAAGGCTGAAAGACTGCGCAGAGGGCTACAAGGCAACTTTTAGACTCCTTTCACCATTTCAGCTTCACAAAGCTGTGTTTCCTTCTGCTCATCTATACCCAGCAAACTAAAAGAGCAGTTCAGTTGCATGTAAAGCTGACTTGTAACCCTGACAGCTTTACCACTACCTAAACGAGAGCTGCTTCACTGCATGCTAGTAGAGATGGATGGGATTACACAAAATAAATAGGATTGATCAAGCAGTAAAGACAGTAAAAACACCTAAGGAAATGTGTGATTTTGGATGAAAATTATAAATTTTGGAGCATGTCCTCAATATTGAGAAGAGACATGGATAGAAGGAAGTTGATTAGGTAAGGGAGAGTAAAGAAAATACATAGTTTTCCTCTCCTACAAATTCCTGAACTCTTAAAATGCTCTTCTCCCTATAACCCATCCTTTCAAAAAGGCTGGGAATTAAGAAAAAAGAAAATTAAATAAAAGAAGAAGGCAGGTTAAAAGTTTGCCATCAGCACATACACAGCTGTTTTTAAAAGTTTAATTAATAAAAAAATCTATAATTGTGATTTGATTTTGTTATATGCTAAATCAAAATGAAGCAGCTAATTAGTAAACTAAATCTCTGGTCTGTATGGCAAGAGTTTCTATTGAAGTGAACTTCAAAGGATTTCTTTAAAAATATGAGCATCAAACATTTTTTTGAACAACAAAGGAATATCCTTTGATAGAAAAAATGCTGTTGTCCTATATTTGTAATATATAATTCTTATTCAATAATTCTCAGTGGAATTCTAAGGTATCTCATAAGACTTTAGAAAAGAAGAGGTATGCTGTAATTAAATGATAAAACAAACTAATAACATGTCTGACAATATTGGTGCAAGTTCTGCAAATTTAGATGTTTTCTTATCTGAAAAGCATTCAGCTTATTTTATTTTTCCAAAGAAGATCTATAGCACTTTTAAAAATTGTCACATTAGTTTATATCACTAAGGAACATTTTCATTTATAGCCATTCCTGAAAAATGGGAAAATATAGAAATTCCAGAATTTTTTAAGTGATAGATTTATATAATTTTGATTATATCAAGTATGAAGAAATTTGTCCTTTTTGAAAACCATCTCTTTAATTATGGAACTGAAATACATCCAAAAACTGAAGAACTGTTTGTAAGAGATCATGAGTTATACACTTGCAGTGCATTTTTATAATGTAGAATTTCTTTAAAGGGAACTGTTGTCACTGATCTACTGCAGAATACTGAATTAATATGCTCTACTAAATATCAGTGAAGTAGCAACTCTTCAGACCTGTATGTTCTTCTCCCAGGCAACCACTGACAGAACGAGAGGACGAGCTGTGCCAGGGGAAGTTTAGGTGAGACATTAGGAAAAAATTCTTCACTGGCAGAGTGATGGGGCACTGGAATGGGCTGCCCGGGGACTTGGTGGAGTCACCATCCCTGGAGGTATTTAAAGAAAGACTGGACATGGCACTTAGTTCCATCGTTTAGTTGCTGAAGTGGTGTTAGGTCATAGGTTGGACTCGATGATCTCAAAGGTCTTTTCCAACCTAGTTAATTCTGTGGTTCTGTCCAATTTTCAGTTTTGACTAACTAGAGTTTTATTTTAAGCAGATGAAATTTGGTGTGCCTATAAACTCCAATGCTTCTCACTATGACCATGATGGGGCTTTAAACCTACAGGAAGAGTAAGGCTTTTACGGAAAATGCATTACCACACTGTGTATTTACAATTCAGTATTTCCACTGTGAATTCAGCTGGAATCTTAACATTTAAATGACCAAGGTTTTGAGTTATCGTCAATGATTGTCTTAAAATTACAGGAATCACCTCTTGTTGATGTCTTTTTCTTCTGATTATAAAGTGCCTAAGGTGATCAACTCCTATCAGTACATTTAATTGCCAGACTCATAAGACTGCCAAATAAATTCCATTCCTTCTATGTCTATGTCTGTACAACCACACCTATGCACAGCTATCTATTCTTGCCCTCATTCCTACCCCTAAGGCTTTTAAGTATTTTTAAAATTAATTTCTAGTTAATATTGCTATCCCCACCAGTGCAAAGAATAAAATCATTAAAATTAAAATGGTATCTATCACTGCCATACCTCCCCTTCTAAGCTGCAGTTTTATTCCATTATTCACCCTTTGCACACGGTATCTTATCATTCTTTTAAACAACTGGCAGGATTAACCTTACTGGTTATATATATAATGATTAATTCTGAACTGAAAGTGTGTACAGGTTAAACTGTACATTAATTTAAAATGTGGGGGGGTTTTATGTGAAAAAGGAACTTCAGTGGCAGCATTGCTACAGGCATTTTTCCAAGTGATCTGCGAAAGTAACTGCACTGGTTTACCATCCTGTCATTTCAATGATGATGCAAGTCCATAATGTTTTTCGTTGAATAGGTTTGCATAAACCACAATTCACAAAAAATAAATAAGTTTGTGGCATATAACATGATTCTGATACATACTCTTATCTGTCTCGATATAAGCTCCTTACTGGTTTATAAAAACACAGCACACTCACATGTTGAAGAGTTTTCTTAGAGATCAAGGGTTTCAAAGCCATTAAGTGGTTTTAGACATTAAAGTTTCCCTTAAGTGATGCAATAGTCAGAAAGCAATTCTTGGAATTGCTGAGGCATAGTACAGCATTAATTCTGACAACTAGGCAGTATTCTAGAAATGCGTTTAAGGTTAAAAATAAGCAGTAACGTAAATTTAAGGAACTCCCTTTTCCATTATATTTATAGCTGAATGAAATAAACAGCTAGTTTGTCCCATACATCCCTAAATCTTCATGTTTTTAAGGAGGAACACTTAGCAAGTGCATGACACTTCCACATCATGGGTTTTTGGTATTTTTATTTGTTTCAAGATGGTTTGACATGTAGTTTTGTTTCAATCTGCCATTTTTAATGACTACAAACACATTGTTCTATATTTAAAACATTAGAAATTAAATCCTTCTGCAGAGCAGTCAGTGTCAAAACTCTCACTGAGTTTGATGGTGCCAGGGTTCTATTGCTTCTCTTCTGCACTTCCTCTTAACAGAAGGGGAGAAATCTGGAGGACCAGAGAGGAAAAAAACTTGTGCTAGTCTCATGCCCTTCCCTCCTCACCTCTTCGCTGAGGGACAGGTAGAAGAAGGTGAAGCATCTGCAGAATAATGAGAATCCCCCATCAATTCCCTCTCAAAAACCCAGTAAAGGAGCAGTGAATCATCCTTTTTGCAGCTCAGTCAGTGAATAACAACCTGCCTCCGAATACTCAGCTATAAGGCTGACAAGCCAAAGTTGGTATTTCTGTATCATACACAGCTCTTTGCCCAAGTATCATTGCAGGAAGATCTTTACTGCAAAGTAAACCTTGGCTTTAGTTTACTCCATGGCATTCTCAGTTAAAATAAACTCCACTCAATATGCTCTCTCCCCTAGGAAGTTACTCCTATCACTTCTTGAAGGATGCTACTCACTGCCACCCCAGAGTCTCCTGACATAAACTGGAAGATGCCAATTCTGTAACATAGCTAGCTATACCTTGCCTGACTTCATCCACATCCTTTGCATCCACATCCTTTGCAAGCTTCATGTGAAGCATGTTCAGTAGTATCCTTGAAAAAGAAACAGGTGCTACCTCCTCCCACAGAAATCCTTCTGACTGGTAGCAGCACAGGAGCTATCGTGGTTCTACAAAGCATACAACAGGCATGAATTCAGCAGAAAAGCAAGACCCCCACCAGAAAAAATGGTTCACGTTATCTTCCAGAGACAGAATATGAGATTGTTCACCCGTAACTAACTAGCTCAGAGAGCTCTTCCAGTTGTTTGCTTTGTTTCTGTCCTGTTTCAGTGACTGATATGCATAAAGCTGCACATATGTGTATGATTGTGAGTGGAGGAGCATGCTTATAAGTTCTGATTAAGCAGCAACAACTAAATGGATGAGGAAGAGTAGTTCTGAGCAGTGGAGATTATCAGCCTCGGCTAAGGACAGACAGCATAGACCAAAGGTACTGAACCCTGGCTAAAGAAGAAAGAAAGAGGAATTTAGTGTCTGTGAACAGATCTATTGGTAGTGGCTTCTATCCTATGAAGCATTAGGAAAAATTACTTTGGGCGGAGGATGAAATGGACCTACTGACTGTAAAAATAGTAAGACTTCTCTTGCAAACAACCATGAAGAGTCAGTGGGAGGGAGTTTCTCAGTAAAAGAGAAATGGCTTACAGGATATTGAAGAAAACTGAGATATCCAGGATGATAACTCTGAGCCAACAGAATAACAGACTGGATGGCAAAAGTTTATGCAGCTAAAGAGAGGATGAGGGAGGGAATTGGATGTACAGTCTGCTTTCACTAATTAGCGTTTCAGTTCCTCCTCTCAGTTATCTAGGATCAGGGAAGCGAAGGCCAGAAATAAAGAAGCACAGCACATGTACTGCCAACTCTGCTATATTAGCAGTGTCTGTAGTAAAACACCTTCTGAAATCAAGCCCACTAGTACATATATCTGCTTTCCTCAGCCAAACCTTCTGCAAAGTTTATGGCAGAGAAGAGGATATTATTTATATACACTCTTGGTACTGGGCAATTAATAAAATGTCACCACATGTAATATATGCACCAGGTGGCATTAATGGCAAAATAATATATGGCACTTAAAGTATGATGTTTCAGGCTGCTATTCAGAGGATGAGGTGAAGATTCAGTGAAAATGACTGATTATGGAAATTAATTATGAGAGTTCCTGAAACACTACAATTTAAATATGATGTGGGTCTAGGCCTATAAAAATGGAAAAAATCTGTCACAACTGTTAAGATCAGATTATTAAGAGATGCCTCTGCCTGAATTAAGGCGCAAATGAGAGCATATGTCGAAATCAATAGTATGGATTTTATTTAAAAATAAAATTTGAGGTAGAGAGATAGAAAGAAATAGAAGGGAAAGGAGGGTGGGGAGAAGAGAAAGATAGAGAGAGACATCAAGAAGACAGTCACCACTCATGGATCCAGCAGCATCTCATTGGTCCTTTTTCACCCTGGGCTTCTCAGTGGTAGGGGGTCCTGAGGTCATTCAAAACTTTTCACAATTTATACATTTTACCAAACAAAGGAATTAATGTCTATTGGCTAAGTGATTTGCTTGCCTCTAGTGCTAATTAGTCTGCATTCTCAGTCTTTCTCTTCTTTTGGGTTGGTGAGTTTCTTGGGTAGATGGGCCATGAGTTCGTCGTTGTGATCTCCCCCTTCTGGAATTACTCTTTACCCCATCAGAGCTGATTTCAGTACAGTTGCTGGGTTTGCTTTCCTTGGGCTGCATTCTTTATGTCCATTAGCAGAGATGCATTCTTCTCCACCAGACTTGTTTATATCCCCCAACGTCTGAGCTAGCACTTGGACAGTAGAACCACCTTTCTCTTATATCAAGCTTTTATCACAGTGGTTTAATTTACAATCCAAGTTCCAGGCATCCATGGAGGCATATTCGGGGGCGGGGAGGGGGGGAGCCTTCAGTGATCCCAGATGCCATCTGTCCCATAACTTGGGGTGATCTTTGTTGGAGCAGTAATATGTTTACAAGCAGTTGTTTCTTTACACAGTTTGCCACAGAGGGAATTTTTGTCTGGATGTATTACCCAAGATGTGCTAGACAGACCTCCCTTCTGCCAGGCTTAGAGTTAGGGCCATCCTGTTGCTCCATTCTGTTCTTATCTCATGGCAAAGTCCTTCTTCGTCCCTAACAGTGTTTGGGAGAGGCAACTCTGGTCTTTTAAGTCCTTACAACAACTAGCAAAGAAAGTGTCTTCTTCTCTCCACTAAGTATAACCTTCTGTGCCTTAGTTGGACAAATAATTTTTAAATATCTAAAGTAAGTTAAATGCCCTTTCCTTCCCATAAGAACAACTGGTTACTGTTTATGAACAAAGAATATTGTAGTGTTTTGCCAACTGTCCTGACAAAAGGGAGCCCAATTAACAGCTCTGCACTAAGCTGAGGTTGAAATATCAAGGCTCCTTGTATAGACAAAAGGAAAAACTGGAGAAAGAACCCAGCATAGCTGAGTGCCGGTTTTACAGTTGTGATTAATTTTTGCCTTTCTCAAAGAATCACAGGATCACCGAATTGTTAGGGTTGGAAGGGACCTCTGGAGATTATCTAGTCCAACCCCCCTGTCAAGGCAGGATCACCTAGAGCAGATTACCTAGGAATGTGGTCAGGGGCGTTTTGAATGTTTCCATAGAGGGAGACTCCGCAACCTCCCTGGGCAGTCTGTTCCTACCACTCTCAGTGTAAAGAAGTTCTTCCTCATGTTGGGGCAGAACCTTTTGTGTTTTAGTTTATGGCCGCCCCTTGTCTGTTGCTGGGCACCACTGAAAGTGGTTCATTTCACAAGAGAGTAAAAGGAGTATCTGCTGCACCATACCCTTATCCCTACCAATGAAGAATTACTTTCTAGCTTTTTTGTCCAGTTTTGCCTGGAAATGGCTGCAGACATTGGAGGGTATTTTCCTGCTACCACACAAACTCTTCCACAGAATCTACAACATTTACTCATAGCCATAATTTTTTTTCTTATTTAATCATGGAATCATAGAATCATAGAATGTTAAGAGGTTGGCATGGACCTGAAATATTATTTAGTCCCAAGCTGCTCTGCCATGGGCAGGGACAACTCCCACTAGACCAGGTTGCTCAAGGCCTTATGCAACTTGGCTTTGAACACCACCAGGGATGGGGAATCCACAACCTCCCTGGGTAACCTGTCTCACCACCCTCATAGTGAAAATTTTCTTCCTAATATATAAATTTCCCTTATTTTATTTTGTATCCATTACTCCTTGTAATGATCATAGTTGCTTGTACCATATAATGTATACCCTGCTTTACCCTATCCTAATTTTCTGTTGTCTCTACTTAATCCTTTAAAATACTTATCATTAACAACCAGGCATGTTTGTTTTCTGTGTCTAAGTATTGTACTGTATTGTCTTTGCCTGTGTTATGAAAGAATTTGTTAAAATCTTTTCATTTGAGGAAAACTCATTCTCTCCTACCATCTGGTACTTTTATTCTGTTAAAGAAATGAAAGCCAAGAAACAACCACAAAAACTGATGGCCTGTCTACTTAACTGTCAGCTGCCCGCATGGCTCTGGTTTGGATGTCTTTAGATAGTTCTCCTTAAAAAAACAGCCAAGCATGGCTCCCTCCATTCTGTACAATTATCTAGTATCAAAAAAGTCTTTGCACCCCTGAACGACCTCACTCACCCTGGTATCAAACCTGAGAGCATGCAGTGCATGACCTCAGCATCACACTATTATCATTCTGGTGAGTCACCAATACTAACCTTAATGTATTTTGGATACTCAGAAGAGAAATAATTGTGCCTGAAAGACACAGGAATGCCACGGGGACCCAGAAGAGACAAAGGGCCAAGCACTATGTAGAGGGAGCATGACTGATCTGTTCTGGAGAAGGAAGTTTAGAAGGCCATAGTCCATGTCCGATGGTGTCTAGGCCAGGTTACCTTCTTTAGCTAGAAAAATAAAGGTAAATATTCCCTTCCTGTAAAAGGGAATGCACACCCTTATTGTGACAGTTCAGTTCCATATATTGTCTGAAAGCTCTAAGACAAGAACATTACAGGATTTTTTTTTTTTTGATAGAAGAATTAAAATAACAGATAAAAACAAAAAGAGCTCAAACTTTAAAATACTTACCCTGAATACAAAACTAAATCTAGGGCTAGAAACCAAAGTACGTCTACGCCAAAAAAAGGGTTGCAAACATGTGCTATCTGTTCACATCCATTAAACATGAAGAAAGCCAGTAACCTTTGCCCATATGCCACATTGCTAGCTTTCCTCTTTGCTGCTGTTGGGCCTCAGAGATCCTCTTTTCAAAGGTTTGAAGTAAGGGTAGGAAAGAAATGGAATCCCAGGAGGGGGAAGCAAATCTGTGAGGGAATCAGCTTGAAGATCTGGATCTACTGTATTGAACTGCAGCCTTCAGCTTGCTAAAATGCAAGGTGAAGATGCTGCTCTTTAGCTATTACTTGAAAAATTCACAAAGGATAAAGGATGTAGACTTTGACATGACTGCAAATGCTTCTCTGTAAAACAGCTGCATTTATGTGAATGAAATCACTCACAGGAAAATATGATTCTAAAAACTCTAGGCACCTTCTACTGATTTCAGTAGGATTTAATAAATGCAAAATACTTGTGAAAATTCAGTATGCATGCCTGGTGAAGCAGGACTTAATTTTGCTTTAAATCTGCACATCAGAAGTATCTTATTAAGACCTACTGAAGACAGAGGAGGTACAGACTTGGCTTTAGTGATTCACCTGTAAAACACTGGCACACCTAAAGTAGGAAGGTAAAAACCTTCAGTCCAATGCAGTCTGTAGAGTGATGGGCACCACTGGATTCAGATCCTCCACTGACCTCTGGTGGTGCCCATTACTTTCCACTGGCTTTGTGTCACTCTGGTCCTACCACTTGGGGCTCAAAGACACATGAGATGAGTCAGGACCGCAGTGATTCTCAAGAGTCGCCTAAGAGACCCCAAGAGTAACAAAAAGATATTACAAAGTCATTTGCTTTAAAAGGTTTCAAAATCTAAAAATTACTCTAAAAAGAACAAACTAATAACCTGCAAGAGCTGTAGTACAAGATATTTTTTGCAGTCTTAGTGAAAAGAGACCTTTCTTTGTGAAATATTAGAAATATGGAAAATACTGTGGGGTAAAACAACCCACATGAAGCAAAAAAACCAAAACCCTGCTAGCTTTATTCTAAGACTCTGCAGTCTTTCACTTTGCTCAGATTTGTCGTCCAAGTTACAGCTCCAAAAGAAGTCATGCTGCTCCTGCTGCTACTCCTAACACTTTGATTGCTCTAATTGTGCTAAGCACAGAAAAGCCACATGACAATTTAAATAACTATTTTCAGCTTGACAGGATTTGAAACACTGGACATATTTGACCCCAGAAGTAAAATTTTCTAAAGGAAACTCAGCTGAACTTCAAATTTAGTGGCATTACTGGATAGTTCCTATAATCCACTGACGCTCATGTGCCCCAAAATTTCTAAGTACAAATTATGAGTACAATCTGTACTGGAGTCCATTGCTAAAAAGAATGCCAGAAAAATGGTATATTTTGCCTGTTTAGGTCAAAGCAAAAAGATTGAAGTAAAAAAAAAAAAAGGAACACACTTAACTGAAGCAGTCTTTAAAAATATTTAAATGATTTCCATATTTTTATTGTAGAAGATTTTTGGTTTATTAATTTGACCATGATGTTGTAAGAACTCAATGTCACTGCCTAATGGGTGAACTCTTGGGGTGGATTGACCCTGCCTGGGTACCGGGTTCTTACTGAGCCATGTTATCACTCCCCTTCTTGGCTAGAAAGAGTGGAGGGAGAAAAAACTTGCTGGTCAGGATAAAGGCAGCTTAATTAAGTAAATGCAAAGGCTCCATGTGGAGGCAAAGGAAAAAAAAGGATTTATTGTCTACTTCCAAACAGCTGGTGAAGTCCAGACACTTCCTGGGAAGCAGGACTTCAGCATGCCTAGCAGTTTCTCTAGAAGACACATTTTGTAATAACAAATATGTGTGTGTCCTCTCCTTTCTCTTAGCTTTTATAGCTGGGCAGACATCATATGGTATAGAACATCCCTTTGGTCATCTGGGGTCAGATGTCCTGGCTGTGTACCTTCTCCAGATCTTGCCCAGCCCCAGCCTACTGGCAAGAGGGGAATGTTGGAGAGACAGCCTTTATGCTGTGTGAGCACTGCTCAGCAGCAGCCAAAACACCTTTCTAACAAATCACAGCACTATGAGAGCTGTTATGGGGAAAATTACCTCCATCTCAGCCAGACCCAACACGTCTGTGCAGACCTGTACAAAAGAAGGTCAAGACTTACAAAAATTCCTTATGGAAAATTTACTACTTCTGGAACAGGTTTTCTGTGGACACATTTGAAAATCAGGGGCTACACAAAAGATTCTACTTCAAGCTTGTCAAAACCCAAGAAGTTCAGAGATTTTGACTAAAATTCAATCATTCTGGCTGGATGGCTGTGCCCAGAGAGTGGTGGTGAACAGAGTTACATCCAGCTGGCAACCAGTCACCAGAGGGGTTCCCCAGGGCTCAGTGTTGGGGCCAGTCCTGTGTAGTATCTTTATCAATGAACTAGATGAGGGGATTGAGTGCACCCTTAGTCAGCTCACAGAGGACACCAAGCTGTATGGGAGTGTTGATCTGCTAGAGGGAAGGAAGGCTCTGCAGAGGGATCTGAACAGGATGGATCAATGGTCCAAGGCCAGTTACATGAGGTTCAACAAGGCCAAGTGCCAGGTCCTGTACTTGGGTCACAAAAGCCTCATGTAGCACTACAGGGCTGGGGGCAGTGGCTGGAAAACTGTCTGGTGGCAAAGGACCTGGGGGTGCTGGTCCAGAGCCACTGAACATGAGCTGTCAGTGAGCCAAAGTGGCCAAGGTGGCCAGTGGCATCCTGGCCTGTACCAGCAATTGTGTGGCCAGCAGGACCAGGGCAGTGATTGTCACCCTATACTCAGCACTGGCGAGGTGGCATCTCAAGTCCTATGCTCAGTTTTGGGCCCCTCACTACAAGAAAGACATTAAGGTGCTGGAGTGTGTCCAGAGAAGGGCAACAGAACTGGGGAAGGGTCTTGTGAGGAGCAGCTGAGGGAGCTGGAGTTGTTTAAACAACCTGAAAAAAGAAGGCTCAGCAGAGACCTTATTGCTCTCTACAACTACCTGAAAGAAGGTTGTAGTGAGGTGGGGACCAGTGTCTTCTCCAAAGTGACAAGATGAGAAGAAATGGCCTCAAGTTTCACCAGGGGAGGTTTAGATTGGATATTAAGAAAAAATTTCTTCACAGAAGGGGTTGTCAGGCATTGGAACAGGCAGCCCAAGGGAGTGATGGAGTCACCATCCCTGAAAATGTTCAAAAAAACCCTGAGGGATTGAGGGAAATGGTTTAGAGGTGAACAGAGCAGTGTTGGGTTAATTTTTGGACTCAATGATCTTAGAGGTCTTTTCCAATCCTAACAATTCAATGATTATATGATATAACTCTGACATACAGAGGGTTTTGAAAACCTACTGCCTGAGATAAATTCAAAATACTCGATCCTGAATCTCCCTAGAAGATGCCAAGGGCCTAATATGACCAAGTTTTCTGCTGCAGCAGGCTCTCCTCTAATAAAGACTATTGCCAAGGAAAACCACTACCCTTTTATAAGCTCATCATAGTTAAATACCTATCCATTTTGTCTTTTTGATGTGATTCCAATCTTTTAAGTCTGCAGGAAAATTACATGTTCAAACTGAGTAAGTCATGCTTAATTTTTTCAAATGCAAATCAGTGAACACAATAACATGTTTTCTTTCTTTTTTTGTTTAGTTTTGGAAGTTATATTGCTACAAACTGAGGCTAGTAATTTACTTTGGTTGCAATGAACAAGAACAGACAGTTCAGCAGGTAGATGGAAAACTGTGAAGAAGAAACTACAAACATAAAAGAACTGTGTCTAACTCATTGGTAACATGTGGTTTGGTGTAATAGTTAGAAAGAAAAAGGCAGGTAGGTAAGAAAGAGAGGAAGGAGGGAGATTGGGAGGGAGGCTGCATACCTTGCAAACTGGCAATCCCACTTTTTAAGAAGTTACTTTTCTTTTTGATGCATGTATGCAATAGCAGAGAAATAAAAGCATAGACAAAATTACAGTAGGGATCTAATAATCATTAAGCTAATTAATATTTGCTAATGCCAGAATGTTACCTCTGGGAAGATTTGAAAGTTGTCTTACAAATGACAGCCCTGTCACCAAATACATAAATGTCCTTTTATAACAGTCCTTACTGATATGCAACGTCTGTTTTCCTTTCTCATGTTTCCTCAGCACTGGGAGTTCTGTTTGTATACAAAGGCACAAACAAAAAGCAACCATGTCCCGTGGCTGGTGTTTATAGTTCTCAGACACTTCTGCCTTCCCTCCTCTTGTTACTGATTGCATGCTACAACAGCCTGTGTTCCTGACTGTCAGGAACACACTTGTTGTTTCAAATTCTTTGTTTTATTGAAACTGAGCACCTATCTCAAAATTGCAACCAATAGTCTTTGTACTGTTTTGTGTTATTTCTACATAATTTCAGGAAAATCATTAAATTAATCTGCAACTGTAATCAATTAAAATGCTGCATTGTTACTGTATGTAACTTCTTCCTACGAACAAGTTCTGGAGGCCAAAACGATAAATGGGTTCAAAAAAAGGCTAGAAAAGTAGACAGGTGATAAATCCTTCATTGGATACTAAATATAATGGCCTAAATTTAACATCCACTTCAGAAAGTCCCTAAATGAATTACTTCTAGAGTGCAAGTCAGGGAATGAGGGCATAAATGGGTATCCAGAAGTTCAGAGGAGGATCTATCTACGCCTATTTCTGACACTGGCCAAGTTTTAAGACATGGCAAGTGCATTGTTAATCTGCTAGTTTCATGAGCACTGCAGGGTTTCCAGTCATCTATGACATTCCTGGATATCAATCCAAAGAAGGCAATCAAAAGGAAAGCAATGTGTTAAAGTGTTATTTTTTGGGATAGCACCCCAAATAGGCTTTAATCTTATTAAATATGAATTATTGACCAAAATACTGCAAAAAGAAAGCAAACTCTCAAAATCTGGCTAAACAGAAACATCTTTACTAATCTCACCATGCATTATTGTTTCAGTTCTGTCAAACCAAATTAAAATGAATGTAGATTTCCTTAAAAAATCATGCATTTAAAGCTTTTGCAATATATTAAAGGCATTCTTTATCTATTAAGACTCTAGTGAGAGATATGTTAGCTATTTTCAAAGGGTTTGGGTGAGTTTTGCTCCTCAGGAACAAGGTGCATAAATTTGAATCTAGGAAAGAGTTAATCAGATTGGAAAGTATATATCCTGCCTTTAGGACACATTCAATTAATATGCATTCTTCTGACCTTTCTTAGCTAAGTATATTGTCACTCAATATCCTGTGAAGGATGGAGTTCTTAGTAAAAGGTAGTCAAGACTCTCTACTGCCCTGTATAATTTTAATTAAAATTTGTAGTAAGCTTGGTTTTATTAATTCTTCTCTGGGCTCTGCAAACACTACTGCTTCAAAAATGAAAGGGAATATTACTAAAAGTTCTGTTTCAACAGTTGCATGAGTCTGGGCCTGTCCTTTGGTGAAACTCTACTGATTTAGTATATTGAGTTGTTAAGAATTTAGTCTCTCAACACACTATATTGTGCATTGGGAAAGGAACTAGCCTAACGACTAAGGGAATAGAGAGGGACCCTAGCGATGTGGGTTCAATTTATTGTCTAAGCACAAATTTCCTGTAGACCTTGAGAAAACAACTTAATGGGTTTCTTGCTGTAGTTCACATTCCTTATTGTGGAAAAATGTATCCCTGTGAGATATGGCTACTGTGGTATTTAAACATACTAACTAACTACTTGAGAGGCACTTCAATAAGATAGGACTGTGTTACGTTGGCAAATAGATATATCCAGCTCTCTAAAGCAGGGAGTGATGGAGGAAAGAATAACTTGATCTATGTGTGGTGTGTTAACAAAAAACCCTCCCTAATACATACTTTGGAAGACACTTAGAATCATAGATTATCTTGAGTTGAAAGGGACCCATAAGGATCATCAAGTCCAACTACTTCCAGCTAAAACCACTTCCCATGGGCCAGCTAGGTCTGTTGGGTTTTACTAGTTTGGTCTTTGTATAAAGGTGCTTACTCCCAGAGCCCAGGGCAGGGTTTCACCCTGTGAGACCTTGCTAGCGAGGTAGAACATTGCAATGGTGCGTGGAGCAATGCAGGTCTGGTGTTATGTCTGAGCAAACAACAATTCAGACAGAGATACCCTATAGGCTCTGTGCAGAGCCTTTGTAACTCACTTTGTCTCACACAAACGTGGTGGTTGCACGAAATTGTTCAGTTAGGTAAAACAAATGAGGAGGTTGACCATGTCTTTATTTCTGTGACAGCTGATCTGCAAAGAGGTTTTACAAAGGAGTTCCAGAATCCCACCTGGTGAGTAGTGTGCCTTGGCATGTGTAACCTGCTGGGTAGGTGAGTGACACTGGGCTTGCCAAGTTATTCCTCTTGTCTCTCCCAGGAGCCTGCCTGCTTATCCTCAGGGCACATGGCATACAGCAGAGCAGGACTAACATGCATGGATGGATATGGGATCTGCAAGGGACTCTTGCACAGAGCAGCACAGTAGCTAACAGTAAGTAAGACTAAACCGTGACAAGTGGGTAAGAAAAATGGTATTTTTGAAGAGCATTTAGTGGGCACTAATATGGTATTTTTGAAGAGCTTTGACTCAGCTACACAAGTTTTCCTTAATTTTACAGAAGTGGCTGGAAGGGGCAACATGAAAAATTAGTATAGTTTCTGATTATGACTAGTAAATTCATCCTAATGTGGGCCAAAGAAGCTTTTGTTTTGGTATAATGGTTTTATATTTATTGCATTTTTCTTTTGAGTGCTCCCAAAGGTGCTTTGTTGTCTTTTGTTACTTGTTCTCACTGTTCCCTATGACTGGCATTGATTTAAAATACTAATTTTCTTTTCTTACTGAAAAATAATCTACGTGTTTTCCATTTCAACATGAACCATTTGGCACGAATGCATGCTGAGGCTCCCACGTTGCCACATTATTTTGCTGTTGTTGATATTACTTTAACACACTGTAGTGTGTTAGAACATCCTGCCTACCATGAGTTACTCCTACAAGCCCAGTAGGAAGCTCTCAGTTCACAAATAAAAACTGAGGACCAGTTTTCAGAAAAAAAAGCCTTTAAAAATTCTTTGAGCTTGTATTTACCCTTTAAATGCACATTTTGTTTCTTATTTTTCTTTTCCTATTAATTTTAGAGGTTGCTAACAATTTTGTCACTCCTTTCTTCTTTTTGTCTTTCTGCTGCAAAGACTTGTAAAGTACCCATACTCAGTTAAAGCTGAACTGGAAAGATCCAAGTCATATCCTCTGTGAAACTGTGGTTGGTATTACTAACACCAAGTAATGAGATCTTCAGCTTCCTCAATACATAGTTTTGTAATGAACAGAAAAATTATGAAGCTTCCCACTGTGGCTCCTGTGGGAAACAATGAGCCAGACAGCAATTCCCTGTTCATGGTAATAGTTTGGGCAAAAATGAAATGCAGAGCTGAAGATGGAATGATATTTAGAAACGGCTTGAGGATACTGTGTCTGATGTGTCAGCATGAATAGAAGTGGTCACTTACAAACTGTATGTGCACTTGTACTCTGATAGTAAAATCTTCAACAGATTAAAGATACTACATTCACTTTTACTCATATTTGCTTCACCTGGAAAGAGATAGGAGGTCACAAAGCTATGATCTGAGCAAGCAAGTGACATTACTATTATTATTATTATTATTATTACAGCACTTTTGAATATATGATTAGTGTCAGAAATTTAAGCATATTTTTTGCACCTAAAAAGGTCAGTCCTTCACGCTACATATTATCTCAATTTTTTATAGAATTCTGTAAAATTACAGAACTCTATAGAAACTTGAAGGAGACAAAAAGATGAAAAGCAATCTCCAAAGGCATAAAAAACCAGAGGGTAGAGGAGACATGGCCAGAGAAGAGCAAATTGAGTGTTTTAGCAGTTTCATAGTGGATACATTGAATAAGAGAGAGAGACATGAAACAAAGCAGTACTTAGGGATTTTCATTGCAGGAATAACAGAAGAGAACATAAGTGGGTTTTCTTTTCTTCTCTTTCATGGAAAGTAATTATTGGTGAACAAGAAAAGTTGGTAGTCTTTTTATATACTGATTTGCCCTTGAGTGTAACTAAGCACCACACCAACAGCAAAAGGTGTGTCTACTCTGTCCTATTCCCTTCTTACCTACAGTGGCTTTCATTCAATTATATACATGTACTTCTTTCAATTAACTGGGATCCTCTCTTAGAGTGGAAGAAAAATCCTCTCTTTCAGTTCACTAAAATTGAGTTTTGAATTAAATGAGTTTTTTATTTGACGACATTATATGAGTTTATTCAGAAGAAGATTAACTGATTCCAAATCCTAAACTTCTGAGGCTGCAATTAAATAAAAACCTGTTGCAGTGTACTATGGCCAGGTTATTGTTTTCTCTCATAACTGGGCACTGCCATCTCCCCATCTCCTCCCCTCCTCCTGCGGTATTTGGTTTCTTGCTCTGGAAGGTTCTGTATTCCCCTATCGTCTGTCAGCCCGCGTATTTCTCCCCTCCCACAATCCCTCCCATTGGCTCTGTACCCCCAGCCCGCCAAATTCAAACCCCGCGTTCCTGCACCATTGGGTGTTCTGTATCTTCCCCCGCCCACTCACAGGGGTATAACTGTGAGTGTGAAACACATTGTCTCGCTTCTCCTGGCACGACCCCGGTGCCATAATAAACCCCGCACCATCTGGAGAAGCCCCTCCGCCTCGTCTCTCCTTCCTCAGTGCGCCTGTACCATCGGTGGGTTGGGCGAACCCCTGATGGAACTTCGCCAGCTCTCCCGCGCCTCTGAGCGATCCAGCCAGCCTTTCCCCAGACCAGGTGGGTGTGCAGCACTGAGCTGGCAGCACCGTAGCAAAAACCTTCCTTTTTTTTATGCCCCGGTCTCATTTAGAAAGCCTAGAAATTGCATCAGTTAACAGAAGCTTGGATATGTCGGTGATGCACTTAGCACTGGAACAGTACTGAAAACCAACCATATTAGTTTTACTGAGGAGACTCGGGAGCAGAGTATGCAAAGTGTAATGTAAAGACAAACTTAGTTTTGGTGAGGTAAAAACAGCTAAAAAATGAGGAGGACTAGAAGGCTCTGCAGAGAAACTAAACATGCTGGCAACAGAAGAACATCCACAGTATACTCCAGCCCCATCCTATCTTGCTATCCTCAGTTGTATATGGGGAGATAGTAAATACTGGGCACTATGAAAAAAAATCAAGAGACTGCCATTATTTTCAAATTGTTCATAGCGTATGGGAAGAAATGGTGAAAGTGTGGTGAACAGTGTAAAGGGATAGAAACTCCAACATCTGGCTAACTCTCAGAAACTGGTTGGGGATTCACAAATGAGCTGTTGTGAAATGTGTGCTCAGTTTCAGCTTTATACTACTTCAGATGAGGAAGGTAAAGCTGTTAACCATCCTCTGCTGTTTGCTTGCCCCCTTTTATCAGAGGCCTTAACCATAGCAGCAGCTGCAACTGAAGAGGCAGTAAATTTACTCCTGGGACACCTCAGTTCCCTGTCTTGTCTGATAATATAAACTGGTGTCCACTTCAGTTTATGTTAATAAAAGAAGCTATGAATTCAGATGGATGAAATGATTGCAGTTCATTCAACTGGAGGAAGGAGGGGACAGGACAAATAAAATGTAAATATAAGTAATAAGCACCACCATCCTTTTCTGTTATGAATTAAAAAGGTAATCTCATAACACTGGAGAACGAAACCTATTTTGCCCATGTACATTTTTTTTTGCATACTTTAATTCACCATTTTTATTGGAACAGACCAGAAAAACAGTAAGCCTCTCAAACATCTTGGAGCTCCTCTGTTGAACTTGAGCTGGTTTGTCAGTATTCAGTATATATTTAGTATACATACAATATATATTGTACCGGGGCCCAAAACCAGACACAGTATCTGGATTCAGGCTTTCCAGTGCTGAGCAACAGGAGATAATTCCTTCCACACAATGACCCAGGATCCTGTCGATCTCCTCTGTTGCCAGAGAAGGCCGCTGGCTCCTGTACAGCATGCTGTCTACAGAGACCCCCAGGGCCTTTACAACAGAGCCCAGCCCCAGCTTATGTTGCCACAGCTGGTTCCTCCTGAAGTGCAGCCTGTCCTCAGTGAATTTAAGCTAATGTCCCTGCTGGTCCTTTCCCCAGGCCTGCTTACTTCCCCCTGAATAGCAGCTCTGCCCTTAACTATTTCCTTCCCAATTGTGCAGTATGGACAAACATGCTCACAGACATTAATCTGCCATTTTAAGATGTAAATTTGTGAAGGATTCTTAAATTTTAAATAGATTTGAGGCTTGTCATTTGATACATGTGAAGTAAAGAGCAGCCAGAGGTCAAGCAGTATTTTTCTACCCCATTTCAAATAGGCTCATTCTTACAGAGAGTAGGGTTTTGCATTACTCCAAGCTGGGAGGAGAGAGAATGAGACTATCAGAACCTGCCCTTCAGTACTTCAGATTCCCTGTTGCAAAAAAGTGTCAACACGAAACATATGGGATACAGGTAGACAGGCTGCTGCATGGGGAAGAGTCTGAACACAGTCCTGCACTTACACGAGCGCAAGAAACAAAAAAGTTCTGCATTATTTTTCCCATAAAATTATTACCTAATATACACAGATGCCACCCCTAGAAAGGTAGTACTATGTCCTCATAAAATCAATGAATCACAGAATAGTTAGGGTTAGAAGGGACTTTCGGAGATCATCCAGTCCAACCCCCCTGCCAAGTCGGGGTCACCTAGAACAGTGACACAGCAATGTGTCCCTTGGGTTTTGAATGTCTCCAGAGATGGAGTCTCCATGACCTACCTGTCAGACTGTAAAAAATGTGTTTCACTAGTTACCTGTTTTGTCTGTGACTTTAGTTCTCAGTCAGGAATGTTACATAACTTACATTAGTGGTCCTGAGGACTTATATTTTAAATGGGTTTTAACGTCTTTTAAGGGAAAAGAGGATGAGTCTGCTGGGAATGCAACATACACTTTAAGCAATTGCTTAAAAAATTTACTGTCAGAATCAGATGTAGGGCAGAACTCTGGGGCCATATCCCACAGCAGTCCAATGTAGCCATTAAGACTCTGCAACATCAACATGTTTAAGAAAGGCTTAAGGTTTTATTAAACAAAAAAATACATTCTCTGCTGAATTCAGTGTTAGGCTTCTTTATCTTCATTTTTCCATGTACTGCACAGTTGCCTACTGAGACAGTATTACACTTTTTTTGTAGCTCGTCAGGATACATACTCTGAAACAACTGAAGAACTAAAGGACACAGTCTTTAGCTGAGTTCTTTCGCTCCCAAACATATTAATTATACGCACTTTCTGCCAGAGTTAGGTTGCAAAGCTAATATCCGGCCAAAATAAGTGTCAGCTTATAACTCATAGCCATCTCTTTTGTTGTGCGGATATTCTTTGCATACATTGCCTGGAAGAAGAGGTCACAAGTTTTCTGAGAATACAGCAAATCTGCCAGCTAAAAATCAAGTACATCAAGCTTTCTCAGCCAGCCTTTGGTTTTTAATCAGCAATTGTTTGGGTTTTTTCCCCAAAATAAAATCTGGGTTGGTCCCTAAGATCCAAACATACTGAAGTATCTGCTTGTAAGAACTCCTAACAGAGAAACAGAACATTGTTCATGGCATAGCTGATACCTTAAACACACAAGATCAGCAGTGGCATTTGCAAATTCTCATTTGCAATTTCTCTTAGAAATTGTATGTTCTTATTTTCTTTTGTTAAGCAAGAAATGCTTGCTTTCTAATAAGCAATCTCACCAATATTTTTATGTGAAAAGCTTAAAGGCAAGTAGTTACTCATCCTAGTTATAACAGTGGAGGAGAGAAAGGTGATGGCAGTCAGCCACAGCCTCTACATATGGCTGGAGGTACTGAAGAGGTAGAAGGCTCACTACATTACGTCCTTTGTCAACCTACTGGGGATATATTTACCCTGTGAGTTTGTCTTGTCCTGTTTTGTTCCCAAATCCTAATCCTTGAGTGTGCCACAACACCTTCCTAACTCTCAGCATCTTCTGGTAGGGAACTCTCAAGAATGGAAGAAGCCAGTTTGAAAGAACATAGTAAGTACAGTCTACATCTATTCTGCCTATCTGAGGTGAAGTGTGGAACAGTTTTATTCCATGCACCAAAGCCAATCCTCCAATACGGCCTCCAAGAGCCCTGTATCTTCCTCATGCATCATACAACCCATGTACACTGGGCTCAGGTCTTCATGCTATCAAAATCACTGCCCCGTGAGCACCTTGAACTAACAAGAGCAGTGAGCTCCTGAGACAGGGAGGCTGAACATAATGTACAAGATGGGCCTCCAGCAAACACTGTGTAGCATGGCCAGTGCCCATCCACCCAGAAAGGTACAAGGCCAGGAACAGCATGACTAAAACCACCCTGCACTGCCAAAAGTACATGCAGACTGCACTGCTGACCTGCTACTGCCCTCTGAGAGTGGGAGACAGGCACATCATGCTGTCTTTTCAGAAATGCTGAAGTCTGGAAATCTGAATCTGTAAGGAAGTATCGTAAAAGGCTCCAAGCTCACAATTCTCTGATTACAAATCCACAGTCGCATTTCAGAAAAAAGGACAAGACCAAATGGTAATGGCAAGAGGAGCTGCCAATGGAAATACAGCTCAAAATCCTTTCAGTTCTGTAGCTCAGTAAACCAGGAAGAAGTCACAGTCAAAACACACCACATCACTGCAATGCTCAGCAATCTGAGATAGTTCACAGCACATAGATTCACTTGGTTCCCTGCTCTTCCTTAGGTCATAAGATTGCACTCAGGAAACAAGGGAACACCTTTGATTGGCTTTAATTTCACTACTCCTATTTTAGCGGAAGATTTTGTACAGTTTATATGAACGAGTTAAAGCAGACTTTATTTCATGAAACAGGAGCTCCAGAGGTCATCTTTTACAAGCCCTTTGCTCAAGCAGGGACACTGAGAGCTGGTTTCCCAGGACAACTACTAAATATTTCCAAAGGTGGAAACTTCACCACTTCCCTGGGCAACCTCGCCAGCACTCAGTCACCCTGAGAGTAAAAAACTGTTTCCTGGTGTTCGGAGAGAACCTCCCATTGTTTAGTGTTGTGCCCATTGCTTCTGGTCCTGTCTGTGAATGAGGATGTTAATACTTTTGCAAGGAACCAAGGAGATAGAAGTTAGTTTATGTATTACATTCCAGTGTCTAACTAAGTGGGTAGCACAGGACACTTCCTGGAAAAGCTCTGGTTCCTGTCAGGGAAAAAAAGTATGAACTGCAGGAATTGCAGAGAAGTCCCTAGCGGCTCATGGTTGCAGTGCTTGGCACCAGACAAGTCTTTCATTTCAAATGTGTGAAATACTTCCTCCAGTTAACTTGACAAGCATTTTTCTACCAGAATTTAGCCTTCAAACCCAAAAATCTCAGCAGCACAAGTCTTTAAAACCAGGCAGTAGATAAGGCCTGCTGATTCTATTTAAAAGTTTGCTGAGCTGTTGTTCTTTAAATTTTTGCTACATCTATTTAGTTTATCCTCACAGCATTATCAGCTGTTATTGCTGTTTGCTTCTTGCAAAGATGGAAAAACTGGAAAGATGGGAGAGCCTCAGGCAGGGAGGCATGAGATGTCTGAGGTGATGTAAAATAACTGGTTTGGTTATTGATTCTCACCTCATTTCTGTACCAACTGGAAGTTTCCTACAGCCAGGGACAAAGATATGTCTGCCTCACGCACCTTCTCCCTACTCCATCACGGGCCTGTGGGCACCTGGAAGCTCAGCGCAAAGGGATGTCCACAGCCCCCTTCATCTCCACACCCCATTACTTTTCTACAGGCAGCTGGAAGCCTATCACAGTCATGGGCAAAGGCACCACTGTTACACCACCATATCTGTACCACACACAACCTCTGAACCCCACTAGGCTCCTACAGGTCGCTGGAGCCTATCCATGGCCATGGAGAAACGCATCTCCACACCACCTACAACCCCTGTATTCCACACCTCTGCACCCCATCATTGTCTTACAAGTAGTTAGAATGCATCTTTAAACAAGTGTGTGTATACATGCATGTGACATGCAGACATATAAAAATATACATAAATAATGTCTACATATGAATAAATCTGAGAACTGCACAGAGGAACCTGGGTGGTTGGAAGCCACCAGCGCTGAGTATTTTAAGGGTTACTAGGAGCAGGCTGCACAGGCTAGCAGACCAGCCACCTCTCTGATATTGGCCCAATACAGAAAAAGAAACAACAAAAACTATATAACTGATTTTTATAGTCATTTCCACATGTCTTTTAAAATAAAATGGATTGAAGTTTATTGTAGTTATGCTTTATAGCTCACTGCTGCTGAAGGAGGCAGTTCTCACATTCCCAGACTGCTCCCACTGATGTTCTGGTTCCTTTCTTGTGTCAGAAAAAACATTTATGCAGCTGCAGAGAGTCTGATCAATAATAAATCCACTCCTTTTCCCCTGCCAACCTTGATTCCATTCCCTGAACAACTGCATAAATACTATGCCAGCTCAGTAGTGAAGGGGAAGTATAGCAATGAGGAAGGGTAAGACTATCTTCTTTCTGCAATTCTCACATTATGATCTGATGCACCCTAAGAAACATCCATTTCTCATGGATGAGAACATTTTTACATCATTAGACTTGTGTAGACCAGCAGTTAAAAAACCACATAAAGTACTACATCACACAGAATACTTATATTTATGAATGCAGAGGTATCTAATGCATGGAAGTTCCACATTAGACAAAGCAAGTCTTACTGCTCAACTCTTATTTCTGATATCTAAAAGTTAGAGTATGCATAAGACACATAAAACATAGAACAGCAATCCTGTTTAATGCCTCCATGATGACACCACCAACATCAATACAGCTTATTTGTCGACAGAAACAGTAATGCCATGAACGATAAGGTTCCTAATGGAAATTACAACATGGACTTCATATAGTTAAATGACTATTGGACTAATGCACTCCTAAAGGAGTTCATGTAGTTTAATGTCTTAAAACAGGCACTAAAGCACTGCTTCAGAGCTTCCTCTGTTTCACAAAAGGACGAAGAACAAGAAGAAAACTGCTGGTTGAGTGGCAAATATAAAAAGTTGAATGCATGAGCTTTATGCCCTCATGGAACACAATTTACTGTGTTCACATGATTCCTAAAAGGGGCTAAAACGCAATATTACAAAGGTAGACCAGGTAACTCAGATGGTATCTGAATTTTCATCTGAAGCTGTTTTCACTGTGAGTTCAGCTACATTTCATCCACATACCTGAGACTGTTACTCGAGAACACAAGTGACGTTCCTCTTGCTGTCAAAATCAAGAATTAAATTTGGGAAGACAAATTATCTGTTAAGACATATACTATAATCAAATATATGGCAGTGGTTTGGCAAAGCAGAGATATTTGAGCACGAAGAGGAGATTGAAGGTGCTTGCCAGCTTAGGGCTCAGCAACGTACATGCTGCCAACAAGAACGTGTATTTTAGCTTACACATTAAACCAAATGTAACCAAAACTGCCACCAAATGTAGTAGATTTGGCTTTCTATTCTAAAGTTAGTTTGTTTATCCAGAAATGGCATTATTTAACTTGTGAATAAAAATTTGAGCTGCTGTACAGCATTCTGTACTAAAAATGGATTTATAAATAATCGCTTATCTTAGTCTGGATTTATTTAAACAATAAGGATAGAGTTTTACAAATTAACATATATCCAAGTAAGAATATCAAATATGGAAGTTTCAAACACTGTATGGCTTGCTGCCTACAGGCTTCTCCCTTTTTCTGTGAGCCTATTTTCACAAGGGAACAAGAGAAATTAGTTACTTCTGTGTTTATTATGATTAGTCATGCTTCTTGGCATACGTTATTGTATTTTGCATTTAATAAACAAGCATTTATGCTGCAAATATCCTAGGAATTGAATATGTTTGTATATAGATTCTGAGAGCTAAAACATGATTAATTATTTTATTTTATATTTCAAAAACTTTATTTTATATTTCAAAATCGTCCTCTCATAAGCAGATGAAACAGAGCCTTACAAGAAAAGACTTTTTTAATCTTCTCCCTTTGGGTGTGGTACATCTTTTTTGTTTATCTGTGATTTTCAAGAACAAGTCTACAGTGCAGAAAGCAATGGATTTAAAAAAAATATATGACTAGAACTATTGTAGCTATTTCTCAGCACAGTTTCCTTATGGCAACATTTGAGTGATGCTAGTTACACACACTGATTTATTAAAAAGAAATGTCATACCTGTAAACATGCAGGAGCTCTGCCTTGGGGTTTATTCACATCAACAGCCACAAGCTGCCAACCTCCAGCAGCATCTTCATGAAACATCTTGAAAGGGAAGACTGTTGTCAGAAATGTTTTATGTGGCAATAAATACAAATGAGATCTAATACATTCCCCTTAAGGACCAGCTTAGATTTCCATGATAGCTAGTTTAAAATAAGAGAGGAATGATTTTTCTGCTACAGAAAAAAAAAAAGTAACATGCTTTTTCCAACATCAATTGTCTGAACTTTACTCATAACATCGAACACAATGTGTCTCTATTAGTCTTAATATAGAAACCAATTCAATTAATCTCTGATCAGCATCATTAGATGGTGGTACCTGTTCAGAATAATTTCATTTCTAAGATAACCTTATCCTAAGGAAACACAAATACATAGTGACCACAAAAATAAGTTTCACAGTGAGTCTGCTGGTAGCAGACAACCTCATCTTTTTTACTGGCAAAATTATTTTACTGCAAGTACCACTTTATTTTTGTTGCACTGATGCATCTCAAGAGTAGCTGTACAGTGCTTATGTATTGTTGCACAGAGCTTATAATTCCTGTAAATCGCTGAATATTTCCAGGCTCTAATGATGTCAGTGGAAAAGACTCTCTTGACCACAGTGGTATTCACGTACTATCAATAGCCTCTGGAAGAGTAGGTGTAGACATTCTGTTTTGTTGGGGTTTTCTTTCAAAAATTAGGACACAAAATGATGCAGACTTACTGGACATAAAGAACAGTGAGAAACCATGTCTGAAAGTGATTAACACTGTCCTTGAAAATGTCCTTGCAGGAAAACAAATGGCTCCAGCATTTTGAGTTGCCACCTGCACGTACTAGGTAATGAAGTGTGGCAAAGTTCCAACTTCACTCCCACCTTTTCCTTGACATCCAGAACTCAAACGAGTCACCTCAAGAACAAAGCCACAGGAATGTGGTTGAAGCTTAAAGTCGTCCTGCGAGAAGTCCTCATTAGACTGGAGACAGTGTCACCCAAATATGGTTGCAATTCTTCCAAGTCCTTATTTAGCATCTCTGCACCAGGAAGAGTTGCCAGCTAAGGTCAGCACAGTTACTCCTCTTTTTACCATGCTTTAAAGTGCAGTGTTAAAGTGCTCCTAAAGAACCTCCTTTTATCCTTTTCTAGAGACCCCTTCTTAGACATCAACTCCTGGACACTCATTTTCTTTTCTCTAGGAGTAAGTTCAGGTCACTAGTGTATGAAGTGGGCAAATGAAGGCAGATATCTCAAGGCTACTTCATGCACAAAACAAGCAAGGGTTATAACTTTTGTCTGGTGCTTTGAACAAGAAATCCTGCAAGATATTTCCTGCTCTTCTTTATACAGAAAAAGATGAGTCGTTTTTGCAGTTTGGTAACCTGGACTCTTCTGATGTGCCAGTATGTCAGTGACTTGAGGAGCCAAAGCACCCATTTGAACCATTTGCTTGTCTGCAGCCAGCACACTATTTTTAATTTCTGTGATGCAGATTATATGCAACATGTTCATGTTCTTTGGCATGATGACATTATTTTGGATATTTTAAATTTCTTAAAGTTGGCTGCTTCTTGTGTTTCCCTACATTGAACTCTCTGTTCTATTTTCTAGTTCAGAGTATTCTGGATAAGCCTATATGGCTCAGGATTTGTCCTACGAACATTAAGTTCCCCAGGATAAGCATATGTCATGTAGAAAAGTAATTTTTTTTGCATTTTAAATTGATATCACAAAGTCTTCTTTGACAAAGACACATATTGAGCAGAAATTATTGCTACAAAGTCTATTTGAGGTGGAAGATGTAGCAGCTGGCAGAAAGGGACTAGATTTACATATGGATTACAGGAATATCAAAAAGAATATAAAAAATATTAAATAATTAATTTTTAAAACTTAAATCCTCTGGCTTAGGAAAATAAATAATCTCCAGCTACATGATTAGAAAAAATTCTCTCGTGGGTATGTTTCTTGTATCTGTCTGAGAGCTTTTTGCAGGTAGTTGGTACTAGTTCTTCTCAGAGATGGCACTAGCCAAACTGCACTCGCCTGGAAAAGCCTGGTCTTTTGCCCACTTGGGACACTTGGGACTGACTGTTAAAATAATGAGTGAGAGAATTTAAATCTCAACCCACTAGTTCTTCTTTTTCATACTGAGTTCTTTCCCACTACCCAGCCCACACTTCCTACCCCGGCTTCTTCTTACTCACTATTTCTACTCAGGGTCTCACTTTCTGTGATTGCCCCACCTGTAAGCACGGCTCGTTCCTTGCCCCAAGAACTCATTCTTCCTTGGTCTCAACACACCCTTCTCAGTTCCAGGACCAGCTTCTCCAAACACTTCAGCTACCCTCTGACCTCTCTTCTTCCAGCTACAACTTTGGGATTTCAGCTCTTATTTCTTAACACAGAAAGTGATATCCAATAGCAACCCTGACTTCAAACCCACCAATGACATGATAAAAAAGCATTATCATACTTTGTTAAAAAGAATACAAACACAGCAATAACATACCTAGCCATATAGAGAACCATATTTATGGTCTTCTTTATTACTCCTAAGAAAGACTAGTTAGATAATGAAACCAAGAATTTAATTTTTTATGAAAATTCATATATCAGGTTTAGAATATAGGTAGTAACATACAAAGCCAAATATATCACATATGACAGGAATTTTTTGTTTATTATTAATTCACAAACTAAACGAAATCAAATCCCCAAAGAATCTCAGCATCTCAAGCGCTTCACCTGGGTGGTGGCAGTTGAAGTAGTACTGCTCCTGGACCCCCACATCTGCTGGAACTGCACTCTAATTTCTGCAAATGTTTCAATGATGACTGCAATAAAAACATTCTGGAAAAAGAACAAGAAAGAATGGCTGACACAAAGCTCAGCAAGCAGAAAAGAGAAGAAATTAATTCTAATATGACCTATGTTTCAGGCCAATTTAAAAAGACATATTTTTCAGTACCTTAACAAGCCAGGCCAGAAAGAAAATTAGGGTGATGAAATAGAAATATGAACGCCATCGGGGAAAACTGTCGATTGCTCGGTACATAAGGAACACCCAGCCTTCCTGAGAAGCAGCTTCGTAAACAGTAAATATGCTTGTGCCTGTCAGAGGAAAAAATGAAAATGTTTGGCATTGAACCTCCCTGAAATTTTTCAGTATCAGCAAACAACAAACTTTTATCTATCCTATTTTTGTTTCTTGTTAAGGGTGTCAGCTCTCCTCTCCTCCTTCAAAGAGAAGTTTTTCAGGTGCATTTCCACATTTCTTCCTTTCGCAATTGAATATGAATTTGTTTTGTATCAGACCAGACTGACTCCCTTCCCTCCCTGGACACACATGTACAATCTCTTAGAAGGGTTCACTAGGAGTATGCAAATGCCTCCAAAGGCAGAATTTGTCCCATCATTTGCATTCGGCAGCATTCCTGAGAAAAGGCAGATTTAATAAGGATTAACATTCAGTAGGTTAAAGAAATGACTATTAATATCAGCAACACTGAGCAAGCAGCAATACACCAAGAACGTGCTTGACACTAGCAAGCACAGGTAAGCATCTACAGCAAGCTACTGAACCATTTTGAAATTCAAGTAGTAGCTGCATTAACATACATATGTTGCCTTAAAAAAGCAATTTTAAGTCGAACTTGCTATATCACTCTGGGGAGTGGGGGGAGAGAAGATGAAAGGAAAGTTACAAGAGACCTTTTTGTGGAGAAAACACTTTTGAATAAAACCTATAAAGCTACTGATTTTGAAGTCCAGACTCAACCTAATGTCTGAGTGCTAATATGCTTTAGCAGGCTTGCCCTTCCTCCTTATCTCTGCAATGAAAGCTTCAAAATATAGACCAGTTATGGCTTGTAAGTCATTCTTGTTTAAAGCAATTTTTTGTTCCAAGAAGAAACACAATTAAACTGTGAAATTAAACTGTGAAATCTCACAAACTGCTGTGAAATCACAGAACTGTCCTACAGCCACCCGCTAGCTGTGCTCCACTACTGCTTCGTTTCATGGAATGTCTTCGATAAAAGAGAGGGAGCATGACGAGCACTGCCCTTAGCAAAACACAGCGGCTGCTAGCAACATAAAGACAGAAAGCTCACTATCTGATCCTTTTCACAGAGAAAGAAGTGGTTCTGAGAAGAAATTCCAGAGTCCAGGAGTTTCCCAAAAAATCGCACCAGCCTAAAAGGAGCTGTGCACTGGCTTTTTTCCCTTGGAATTTTCAACATCTATATCCTTTTACCTGGTAACAGGGATGGGATGAACCTGGAGCCAGAGTGTCCCTTTTGCAGATAAATCTTCACGTATGAGAGGAGAGAGGGATGAATGGAATTTTTTCTGTAGAACACCTGCTTTTGATAGGTAGGTGTCAAATGGTTAAGATGGGCATGGTGGGTAGGCAAAACTGTTAATCCTTGCTGTTAGTTTTTCTGCTTACTGGATTCCTTTCTTTTCACTGCATACTGTTCTCAGGACCAAGGGAAAGAAATGAGAAGAAAAGGAAAGGAAAAGCATTCAAGCATAGGAAGCTGAATCCTTTCTATTTCTTCAGAATAAAAAGAGGTCTCTATCAATATTGAAATATTTATCAGTGATTACTTCATGGGTATTTTACATTTCAAAAATTCAAAAAGTAATGGTTCAATTGTCTAATAATATACTGTTGCTGAATCGATTAAATTATTGAACAAAATAGTGCTGTTGAGGACACGCAGAGATTAAGAAAAAAAAAATGGAATCTATTAAAAGTTGCTGGCTAGGAAACTGTCATTAGTCATTACCAATTGCAAAGTCACAGTGAAGATTAGTAAAATAGAGGAGATGTCATGCAAAGTATTTATAACATCACTGGGCTATCTGCCACAGTAAAGCAATACTGTGAATGGACAAAAATGCACAATTAACCCAATTAAAATGAGTTTGCTTGTGACACTAAAGTAAAAATGTCTCTATAGTGTATAACTGGTAGAGGTATTCTTAAGGCTATTAGAAAGCAATCCCTCTTAAGAATATACATTCTTGCTTAACATATGTGACTAGAAAGTAATAAAACTTTCATTACTGATGCCAGGAACCATGCTGTTAACTATCTCTGGAAATCCTCTTTCAACTGGATACAGAATAAGGGATGAAAAATCATGAAATGTTTTCCTTCAAAAAGAAGAGTAATTGTTAGCTAACATCTGTGTTACAACATGCTTTTGCTCTTCTGGTTTTTTTTTCTGATTATTTCTTTAATATCTATCTCTTCCTAAAGCCAATGTGTAAGTTATTAAAAGACTCTCCTCTCACAGCAACATGCTATGTTTTTCTCACCATGTTCAAAGCCATATGGAGGGTGAGAAAGTATCAAAATTTTAAGTGATGGTGGGATACATCCCGAAAAAACAGACACTGGAATGCTGCCATAAATGAAACCTAACATATGCCCCTCAGATCAAATGGCAAATTTCTCATTTTCCACAGATGTCTGTATTCTATCAGTGACACGGTGCCTTTTTCTACTAGTTAAAAGGGCTTAAGTAATGACAGCCTAGTGCTAAGAGTCTCATGGTTAGGGCATATGAGAACATGGATCCCTCTGCACTGGGAATATGAGTGTCTCAGGGAATGAGGACTTGAAACCCTGCAGGGCCTGGCTATTCAACAGGCAACAGGCCCCGCTACTTCAGAACACAGTCACCTCTTGTCAATGTCCTGAACATTAAGATCATGATTTATGCAATGTAACTGCAGGCATCAGCAAGATTTTTCAGCCACGAAATAGCTTTGAACCATGAAGACAGTTAAACACATGGTTGTTATGACACTGCTCATCAGCTTAGGTATGTTGGCATGGGCAACTTGCTAAATTTGAGATATAAAAATATCTACCAAATATTTATGATAATTTTCCTGTTTATTTCAGTAGATGGTTAAACCTTGATGGCATTAAATATTAATTTGGGAGGAACTTCCTAATGACAAAAGAGGCAAAATAAAGTAACATGCTTTGAAGTTTTTGTGTTTTGTTTGAACTTGTCTAATAAGTTCCACATTTTGATGTTATGATAAAACAAATCCTTTAAACACAATGATAGTTAAACAAAGAAAAAAAGGAAGGAAAACACTTCTCTGTAGAGATTAAAACTAAATAAATCAACATCATAATCTGTATCAATCTCAAAAGACTACTTTTATCCAAGCAAGAAACACTTCTACCTTTGGAAATTTTTTACAGCTGTACATGGTCATTATAAAAAAAAAAAGAAAAGAAAGTTCAGAAAATTACAGATTTAGTGATATACTGGGAGAGAGAGACTGAATCTTGCTCAATTTATGTGACATTTTCACTTGCTCCATACTGTATAAAAGAAAAGACAGCAATCAGAGATGGACTGATATTACTGATATTGTACGTTTAGTACATGGGGATTCAGCACCAGAGCGCAGGGGGCTTATTTCTTCTTCAATACATGTGCATTTCAGATCTAGAAGATGGGAACATTAGCCTGAAGGGGCTTGGAGAAAATAATTGCTTTAACACCTAAATCATTATAATAAAAGAAAATTCTACTGGTTTCCATGCCTAATCAGGAAGCAAGGTAACCTGGCTCTTCCATGCTCTACAGATAAATAGATTACCAGGGAAACAAAAAGAATTAAAAACCAGAGCACAAAGTTGATGATTTTTCTTAGGGGAGTAAAGAAACCTATCCTGCCAAAACCCTATCTTTTAAATAACTAAGGAATATAGAAGGTATATGTATTTTTTTAAAAAAGGGACTCAAAGTTAACAGAACAATAGTATTACCATGCAGGGATGGTCTTTAATATACTTTATTTCATATTTATGCATATTTTGTAAATACACAGGATTTTCTGCTTTTTTCTGTGACTCTGACACCACCATGCTGTGACATCATCTCTTCCTATAATCAGTTCCTTCTACAAATGGACATAGTGAAAAAGGGAGTGTATTGAATATCGCTGTAGTTTTATAACAGCAGAATTAAAAGAGAAAAGCTGAAAGGTCACATGGAAAATTCACTGGGTCTGGAGACAGAACCCGTTCCTCCTAAATCAATGATGCATTCTTTCTTCTTGATTCAAAATCCCCTATTATTTGAGGAAGAGAATGTATGGTGCTGAGGAGTTGCCTTTCATTAATTAATATCTTTGTACTATGTGTACCTATTCTAATCGAGGAGCAAAACCTGAAAACTAAGCTTAGACATGCATTAACACTAGCAATTTCTGCATGTGTACTTTATGTTTATTGACTACCTCGGCTTACCATGTTAGGATTTACTCAGTTTTCTTGTGACTGCTGTGAAGCTGCTGAGAAAGAAAATCAACAAGAGGGCCACTTTCTGTAAAAAAAAACCTCAAAACCTCTGCTTCTTTAATTTCTTGTTTTTTCTTTTTAATCAGTAATTATTCAGGCAAGTAAAAATCCATGCGTTGTTATTAAAAGCTTAAAGCACTACCCATTTCCACTCATGGTATGCACCAGCTGCCGGGCAGCGAGTGACACGCTCCTTTCCCTTACTTTACAGCAGCCGCTAGATGGGGGTGGTGCACCTCAGGCACATCTGGAACATCAGGCGGCGGCGGAGCGCCCATCCCGGAGAGCGCAGACTGTGTCAGCCTCTCGGTGCGCCGGCAAATGGGTTGACTCTTCTATTTGCCGGCAAAATTAAGCCGCCTTCTGGCAGGTGCTGCTGTCTGATTTCGCTCTGCTGTGCTGCACACTGAAACGCAGCCTTCCTTAACACGGTTCTGTGAGTGATTGTCCATAAAGTAATGACCTCTTCCTTAGCTACGGAAATGTTATCATGCCTGTTTCTGTCCCTGCTTACCTTCACTCATAAAATCACAAAGCTGAACGTTTCTGCAGGGCATGGATATTTCAATTGACCAGTCAGCTTTTAATTGATCTTATCTTTCAGTATTAAGGTATTTGTAAAACACTGCATGTGGTCAGGGTTTTCCAGGTATTTTATACTATTGCTTCAGTGTAACTAGAAAGGACTAAAAATTGTCTAGAAATGCAAGGACAAAGTTGTTATCACCTCTGGGAAGCAGCTGGCAGACAGGACTGAAATCAACTGAAAGATCAAATCCTGAATGACTTCATGGGGTTTCTTGCTTGTCCCTGAGCGAGCAATCTATTTTACTTTCCCAAGCCAACTCTCACCAGCCAGTTTGCCAGCCAGCAGAAATTAGGAGGAAAAGAAAAAAAAAAAAAACCAAAACATGCCAATGGTCTGCACCTCTGTTGAAACTTCAAGTCCCAGTGCCATTTTCCTGTTACTAAGCTGCTGAAAAATTGATTTACAACAGCAGAAAAAAACCCATGCTGCCAGTCCGAACACAGTCCTTTAATCCTTGCTAAGCACAGTGACTTAAGATACACAGTAGTGATGTGTCACTGATTCTTCATTTTGAAAACCTATTTGCTTATGAGAAGATGAAGCTTTTACGTACGAGAAAAGAGTAAAAACAGAGACTGTACAGATAAAAGAACCAAATGGAGATAAAGAAACATTGCAAATATAAGTTCTAGGATCAATGCAATCTGACCTACAGACTTAGTAATGAAAAGACAGCAAGTCAGTCAACTGCCGGAAATAAAAAATGGACTTGTCTGCACTGTTTGCAAGTATTTTAGAAATGTGTTCAATATTCAGAAGAGTCAGTTTACCAATAGGAATGCAGCAATGCTATGCTGACATGTATTGACTGCACAGGGTAAATAGGAGCATGCTTTAGGTAAGTAAGTCCATGCTTAGTTGTATCATTAATGTCTTACATGTGATAGTGCTTAAGCTCCCTGATGTAAGATTTTATGCTTTGAAAAGAGAAATCTGCTTTACATTTTTGAACAAGTCCAAGGTGTAAAGAAGGGCCAGTCATTCTTCTAAATGACTTTATGTGTGCTTTGTTTATGGGCATTTAGCCAGACTAGCATTTATATCTGCTTTCCTTTAATAATTTTTTGATTAAAATAGCTCTAAATTCACAAATAACTTAGCAAAGAGGGATCCAAAATGTCAGCAGGCCACATAAGCTGACTTCATGTGCAGAAATAGTCTGCTTTTTCCTTTTGGCAATTACACAGCTGTAGGGCTAATATACTGTCTGTCTGACAATCACTTTTCTGAGCGTGGGAAGGCAACTTTACAAAATGTAGTGGCAGCTGATAAGAAGCAAGTAAATGCTGAGCTGCAGCACACACAGCTACCCGGAAACTCTGCAGCACAGTCAAGCCTCCCACCTCTCCTTTGCTCTAGAGAGTATTTTTAAGGACACAACTTTTCTCGGATCTCTGTGGTCTCATTCTCAACAAAATGGGCAGAGCTTCAGGCTGAAGCCTAGAAATAGGACACTGCCATAGCTGTGCTTTTCCTTATCAAACTGTAGTAAGACTCTTCAGATCTAGAAACCAAGAACACAGAAATCCCTGGGCCTTGGCTTTAAGAGTGACAAACACTGTGAAGATGGGCCAGCCACCACCTCAGTCTTTCCAATGGAACGCCTCTGATTGAAAGTACAGTCATAGTGGAGTCAATGTCTGTTACAGTAAATGTTATGACAAAACTGTATAACATTAAACAAGTTCAGTGGAGGAATCTCTATAATCTAATAACGTATTCCTTTGAAAATGCACCATCTTTTTATAGGATTGTTACTTCTTCTTTTAAAATGCATTACATATATAGACACATTTAAAACTATACAGTAAAAGTGGAAGCCCAGAAACCAATATTTATAAATTCCCCCAAATTGTTACATTTAAAATTTAATGAACATTTTAAGGGTTATCATATTAAAGAGAAAAGTTTAAGGCAGACTTTTTAGTACAGTTATTATGTATTTGGGTTGTCATTCAGCCAAATGCTGGGAATGACTATTAAAAACAAGGTAATGATGGATTACCTTGTTAGAGAGAAAATTAAGTATGCAAATCTTCCTTGACATAAAGCATGTAAATTCAGCACTGACTTTTATATACTATTAATCAAAACTACTCACTTGTTGCATTAACTTTCCCAATAGCCACAGATGGAGCAATCTAATTCATTTTAAGTACAGTCATGAAACAGCAATGCTGCTTGGTCATAAAGCTCTATTTCAGCTTCTTTTGGTTCCTCTGGCCATCACCTGTGAATTGCAGGCACTTCTCTGAGGATGTACTTGCTCTCTTAAAATGAAGAGATCAGCCCCTTTCTCTTGAATGGATCACAGTTTCAAAAGCAGTTGCATGAGGTTTTACCACAATCAGTGGTAAAACTGCTGTCATCTTAAATTAGATGCTTTCAAAAATCCCCGCCAAAAAATCCTAATTTGATTTGCTTCAGCTATAGTGCATGTCTGAACAAGATTTTATTCTTTTATAAAAGTTTCACCAAAGGGCAACAATAGAAAATCCCAACTAACAAGACCTGCTGAGTATTGAGTGAACAGAAATAAGACAGTAACAGCACTTAGATCAATGCATTTCTGTAAGAGAAAATAACAGACAGTAAAGCCAGTTATGTAGACATTATAAAAACCAATAGATGTTAGAAATCTCATTAGCCTCCACACATCTGAATAACAGGAGCAAATATACAGTGTCAAATGTATCTTAAGAGACTAATCGAACTGAAGAGAAAATAACTTCCCTTCCTAAATGGAAGAAAGGAGCTCTATGATTGACTGTTACATGAAAACCCAAAAGACACTCACTCAATGATGAAGTTTAGTTATATTAATAAGTACTCCCTGGTGCCTTTTACATCCAACTAGAAGGAAAATAATTCACCTACTTTGTTGATGTGAGGGAGTGGTTTGCCCACTATCCTCATACATGCAGTTAGAGAGAGTGTGGAGACACAGAGAAGTGGTTTAGTGAGCTGATAGCTCACTGAACCCCACAGCACCTTTATGAGGTAAGCATATTGTCCTGCTTCAGAGGCGGCTCTATTAATTTAGGGACTCTGAGACTCTCCTTAAGCAGCAACACAATCAATGTCTAAGACAAGACTATCTTAAAGATTTCTGCTTTTAAAAGAGCTGGGCGTCAAAAGAGAAAGAACCTGATCTTTTTTTAAATAAAAAACCCATACATGGATGTCATCAAAAAACCCAACAACTTCCTTTCCTTCAGAAAATAAAATACTGAATTGAAAAGAAAACCAATCCTTGTAACACCTGACTTGTTTTATTCGTGACTGTCTTAAAGAAAGTATTTGCACGACCAGAGATCTACTGATTATCAAAAGTATTCTTGGAAGACTAGCACTAATAGACTAAAGCAGCTGGCAGGTTTATTAGGAGATTAAAATCAAAATCTTTGGCAAGAAAAGCTGTATAAACTGCCAGGTATTTCTTGGGAGAGAAAATTTCCAGTATTTTAATACACTCTCTTTAAACCTTGTTTTCAATATTATCTCCTTCTGCAGAAATGCTTTCTGATCTTTATGCACTACTGAAAATAGTCCCACACACCCATAACAGAAATTTCTGGGATTTCTCACTGTCAAATCAATGATTTTTTTTTTCTCAGATAGGCCTTTTTCTTGTTTTTTCAGCATCAAGTTTACCTGCAAAGATGCTTATTCTTTGAGTAGGTGTGTGTCAACTCAGTGCTTTGACTCAAAGCTGCATTAATTTCTTATAGACCAATAATATTTTACACATTTTTTTCTTCAAAGCTTTTTGCTAAAGTGGAAAATGTGGCATTTTGTACTGAGCCACATGAACACGTGGTTTGAAAAAAAAGGACAGTGTATGAAAAAAAATGGTTTGGCATTGCTCAGTGAAGCAGTTTCACAAGAAATACAGATCAGACCTACTCCTAGCAATTTTTTTTTCAAAGGATGAGCTAAAGAGACCTCTTTTTCCATATGAAAATAATTTTCAGTGGGTGAAATAAAATCAGCACTTTTAGATCTGAAGGTGCAAACAAGTGCTATGCATATATTCAGGGTTGATTTTCTGCATGCCATTTACTTCACAGTGACTACCTCTTTGTCTACTCTTCAGTTAGAAAAAAAGCAACCTAGGAAATCTATCCACTCCCTTCACTGAACTCAAAGGCACCCCTAAAAGCATACGTAAGGATAGTTACTGCTGGATGTTATAAACATGTTGTTATCCTCAGTAATGTGTCTGCAAGTCCCACCATGGCTTGGGTAGAAATTTTGTGTTGTTACACTACAGCCCCCATGAAACAAATCCTGATCCCAGCTTGTAAGCTCTGCCAGAACATTTCTGTAATGTTTTGGAGAGGGAAATTATGTTGAAAATTTTTAAATCTCACTGCCCAAAGTCAGGCATGTGAGCTGATATTCAGATAACTGGATATAGTCAGATTCTTTGAGAGGCTGAAGGAAAAAATTTCAAAATTTTCAACCCTGGCCTAAATGCTAGTGCTTGAAGCTAAAGAGGAATTTATCATTCCTTTAGTAGATACAGAGTTAAATTTATGGCTCTGAGATTCTACCATTTAAGTCCCCACCATACATAAAAGATGCTGGGAAAACAGTGTATTTGATCAACACAGTGTTTTCAAAACACTTATTAAATTGCCTGCCACATAAAAAATAAAACCAGAGATTAATACTATGGGATGCAGTTACGAGAAAAAAGCACAACTGTTTCCAGACCCATTAATTCTACAATCTCTCGGAGATGGGCTTCCTAAATGAAGACAAATGCAACAGGAGAACCTCTAAGAAATACCTGCTTCCAAAACTGACCGTCAGGCAGATCTGTGGTACTAAAACCCTTTCCAGTTACTTTCCTAAGAAGCTTGTAAAAGTACCAGCTCAATCCTATCAGTAGTATTCATGAGCTCAGGTCAGAGATAACTGTAATAGAGGAGAAAAAACTGCTAGCAAACAATAGCAAGCACTGGAATAACTGAGAGTTTGTTTCCTTGGAGCTTGTTAAGAACATCAGCTAAGCACCTATAAGGAATAAGATAAGTGCAGGTGACTCAATCCTGAAGTGGCCTGGCAGTGAGCTTGACCTTCAAATAGATATCTTTTTTAGTTTCATACTAATTTTCTCCAATTTTACAGCATTCAAGATTTCTCTAGAGCCAGTGTAGCATTTTATCTTTACTAGTTATTGGAAGAAAAAAATGTAATAACATGGATAAAGTAATCTGTATTTGTTTAGGCTGCACATAGACACTACAAACAAATGAAGATCAAAGTCCAAAAAGCACCTTGCATTAGGGTTTTGCCTGGAAAGTGTTGTAGGAGTGGTACTGCAGAGCCAAGTTCCACTGCTTCTGAACTGGTTAAATAATACTTTTCCAGCAAATAAAACATTTTTATTTCTCCTCCATAAATGAAGCATTCATGAGTCACAGGTTGTGGTTCTAACTTCTGTAAAGTAAGAGATGTAAAAAACCACTCTGAATAAATAAAATGTCCCTCAGGACATGATTTGATGATAAATTAACTCTGCAAGGTTTTGACTACTGTGTTACAAGCAGCAAAACCATATGACACGAAGCATTGATTTGCTATAAGCTGACTCTGCCGCTTAAAAACACCCTTTTTTGAGGGCTTCATTTTGTAATGAAAGGTTGAACACTTCAACTGGCATTGTCCATGTGCACTCCAACTTGCACCAGAGTAGGTCTGCTCTTCTACCTCCAGCATAAAGTTGTCCCAAAGGCATTAAACTGGTATAATTTCAGCATTCTGTGCCACCCTCAGTGACACTGACAGTAACACATTCATGCGTCCTGCCTCATCCTGAGCAATTGCAGCTTGGGTCTCATCACACATCAAACCACAGCCTGAGGCTACTGTGAAGGAGCTCTGCTGTGGGCACTTACGGAGTGAAACACTGCAGCTCCTGTTCCCTGATCTTATCTTTGTACGGATGTGCCTGGACCAAGTGTGGCTCTCTCCAACCCCAGCACACACCTTCAGTACTATTCCAAATAGGCTCACATCCTCAGCATCTTCCACAGGCTGACATTCCCACATGCCATACATTCTATACTAGGTTATGAAATCCCATCCCTAGCGGGCTATGACAGCAGGGACGTGACACAATGCTCATGGAAACTTTGGACTGAAAAGTCCCATATTTTTGAGTTTTGTTTTAGGGTCACAGGGGTGACTCATGGGGTCAGTGGAGATCAAAACCAGCTCCTGTACATACAGATATCAACCACTCAGCTATAGAATAGACCAGGCTTGAGCATTGTAAACACCTGTCAGTCTACATCACATTGTTTGCAGACCAAGGATCAATGCCAAGTAGATGATTTTATTAGTGGAAATCCTGCCCCTGACACAGTTCCACAGCTCATGTTTCCACAGTACATGGCTCAGCAGCACTACACATCTGGAAGATACATGGCCAAATATCTTAGTGTGAATACAACCAATGGCAGTAGGAAGTTCCTAAGTTCAGCCTACCAAAAAAGAGAAGACACAGAGGGCAAAATAGCACTAAGTACTTGTCTCTGGCCACAGAGAAAGGCAAAGGATAATACTGGCATTGAAAGAAGTAGACATGAACCTGAGGTAGGCTGACTTAAGGTATTTTCTAATCATCAGAGAAATGAAGTCCTAAAAGAGTTTTTAATCTTGTTTTGCTTCTTTTTCTAAGTTGAGACTTCACACTTCGTATGAAGAATAGATATGACACGGTTCCCTATGGTCACAAGAAGGAGTAGACAAGAGCATCACCAAGGTTCTTTCCAGGTGGAAAACAAGGCTTCATCTGTAAATGTGATGATGTAGGCCATGGACAAACCAAACCCCTTCTAAATTCAATAGAGTCCAATTGTTTTAAATAACACAGGCTGAATCCTCAAGTAGCAAACAGTACAAAAATACAATTTCATTTTCATTGGCTTCCTGACAGAGAAGGTTTCTAAGAATGCTTCTAATGAAGTTATGCAGAAAGGATTAACACAGTGGTCTGTGCAGGAAGAACTCAGCAATGTGGCCGATTTAATAAAGTACTGCACAACAGCTGGGGAAAGTAATTCTTTGGTACAGTGTCTGGTTTTACTACAAAGTATGTGTTTACTCTGAACTGCACTGAAATTCTCCAATGAAAACTCAGTTCCTGAGTTGCACCTTCCCACTTGTGCCTGAGGACACTGTAGACACAGGTGCAATTGTGCATGTGTCCGTGGAAAATGAATTGCATATAAAACTAACGATATCGCTATACTTCGGTCAATAATGCTCACTGCAGAAGCTCTAACAATTTGAACATTCTAAAAGCTGCTGTCAGCATAGTAGGTCAAATCTATTTATAATTCTAATATTTAACTGCAATGAAAGACTGCTTAAAGACTGAAGGAATCAAGCATGTGTTTAGAAGGAAGAGAGGAAAAAAAAAGAAAAAGAGGTCACAGCTCCTGGAGATATAAAGAGTCCACAGGTTCATGAAAGCATGTGCGTTATGGATTCCATAGCATTTCTAAGGAATGAATGAAATCAGAAAGCTTCTGGAGAAAGACATGCTGATGGAGACTAGCTTGTCTGGTATAACATAAAGCATCATACCCGACAAATTTAGCTAAGTATTTAAGCAGAGAATAGAAACAGACAGGTGTGAAGCAACTAAACCAGCTTATTTCACTTAGGTTTAAGACACCTATGAAACCGCTGTAGAAAGCAGGTTAACCACGGTTTGAGTAAGCACACAGTAGAAGCAGCATTCTTCAGTGGATAAAATGACCTGGTAAAAGCCTGGAAAGACTAATCTGATTTTGAATAACCATAAAGACATCTATTAAATTAATCCTACAAGCTTCCCAGAGCAACTATTCAAAACCAATATTCCCCCATGACACTCCAAAACCTCTTCAGAATTTCTCTTCGTGCTCAAACAACTGCAGTCAATATCCTTAGCTATTTCCAGAGAATTTACCATCTTGCTTTGTGAATGTCAGTGAAATACATATTCATGGTTATGGTATATTAATGGCAGAGTTCTGAAAATTTAAAATTTTTTTTCAAAGTATGCAATTTCCATTCATTGCTACTACCCCTCCCTCTCCCCCCGCCCACCTC